>APFE031032835.1:4306-99406 GCA_000404065.3 Pinus taeda | reverse complement strand
CTAGAAAATTGGGAAATAAGTAAACCATCCATGATTCATGGTGGCACAAATGTGAAAGAGACGTCATTAATGAATTTGACTCTACAAGGGGAACTATTAGGGAGGCTAATATTTGATGACTATAATTGGTGAAGCAATCATTGCATCATAAATTTTTATTAGGAGGCATGATAATATTTTTGAATCAAGCTATAAATATTAAAGGGGGATCCAAAATATGGAAATTAATAACTACTACTATTCCAGAGCTTCAAGGAAAGATCACTTGGATCCCATACAATTTCAATAAAATCAACAGTTGGAAAGATAATATAATGGGGAATCCTCTATGGAAATCTACGCAAAAACTCCTCCCTCCCAAATCCTATCTCAATCGAGCTAGATGGCCTCCTCCATATGAAATCTCATGATATGGGATCATAGAGGTTGATGGTGCAATTGGAAAATGTTCTTTATTACCTTTCATTTAAATAATTTATCCTCAGAAATCAAGATGGCTCTTGTTGGCAGTGCACCTCTTTTAATTTATGTTTTTTACAAAAGAGAATGACATAAATTTGCATATTCAATTAAATCAGGATATTAATCCCAAATGAATGTTCCTCACTCCAATTCTAGAATATGGAGAAACATTTGGAATCTTGACAATATTCCTAAGATAAACATTTTCTATTGGACAATAGCACATAAAAAATTTCTAACAACAAAAAGTATTTGTAAATGAGGGATACAAGGACCTTCAATATTTCCCCTCTATTAAGATTATAATGAAGTTATTAAACATTTGTTTCTTGAATTCAAATTCACTAATAAGGTCTAGGAGCATATTATGAAAGGATTGTTCCATCAAGTCAATTGGCCAAAAAAAATCTTCTAGTTGTTTGAATCATGGAACAATCTCTACAAAGCACCATTCAAAGGAAACCTCTTCTCCGAAGAATATGGATGGATATCCCCAAGTTTTTTTGTTGGAAGATTTGGTTGACAGGGAATAGAGAAAATTTTCAAGATTCTATGTCACTATGGGAAGTGGTCGCTGAAAGAGAAAAGGCCTTATTCAAATTACATATGAAATCTAGAAATTAAAAAAATTATCGACCACAACTTCTAGATAAGTATGAATATTTATGGTTCTCTCATTTTAAATTACAACACACAATCATCTCTCTTCTAGGAAAAAAACCAACTATGGCAACTATGTTTTATGAAGAACCAATAATAGACCTACATTTACTCTCAAAACTCATATATGATGGGATTTCCAAGAAAAATCGAAGGGTGGTAGGTGTGGGGTGAGGTGTTTATTTTTGGCTCACAGGGACAAATTGAATTAGACTACTAATGGAATCTTGGGAAAGCCTCCAAAAATTAGGTTGAAATGTATGCTCTCTTCCAAGGTGTTATTCTGGCTACCTCCTTCCCAATCAGGTACCTCATTATAATAGGAGACTCCAATATCATTTTTCATTTTGTTCTGGACACTTCTCCTTCAAATTATAAGTTGCAACATCCCCACACAAGAAACATGGAAAATCTATCTATATTCCCACTAGATCTCAACAATATAGTTGATAGGACAACCAACCAAGCCTTATCACTAGCACTTTGAACCATGGGTATTAAAGGAACTATGAAGGGGTGGAGTGATACCATATTTCAATGCTTATGTATAATCAATAAAAAATTATGGAGGTATTGTGTTCCACATGCTCGAAACATGGAAATTATGGTTCACATTTAGAGAATAGTAATAGAGTTAATTCAAGTTGCCATAATGTGATAAGGAAGAGCATAGGTGAATATTTCTAGACCTTGGGTATTTGTGGGATGTACCAAAAAAACATGAATATGATTGGAGTGCCTTACTAGGTGATGGGGAGGACTTCTCTTGTGCAAATGGCATATGGTAACTAATTCTGGGCCATCCATGAAAATAGATCTCCTGTGTGAATTGGTAGTGGGAAATCGTTGACACAAATAAGGACTACAGAGTGAGGGTCATGAAAAATAAATGTAATGTATTCTTTTAGCACTTCTCCTCACACAACACTCAATAGGATATTGACAACACTTAGGGAGGTAACTCATGCACAATATCCCTTAAATATATTTCCCTAGATTTAGCTCTCAAATTACCTCGAGGAAAGCAGGGTCATTAAGGTAATTGGCACAATGATTCACATGAGCATAATCTAGTTAGGGGTTGGAAGCTCATAAAATCTTTCTATATTCTTGGAGGCATGGAGGAAAAATAAAGTGAGAAATGTAGTATAGAAAAGCAAGGGTAGGTGGTAGACAAGGATGTTAGAATAGATATAACAATTATGAGCTGAAAGGTTGATTGTTTTGTTGGTTCATGTGGATGTTTTAACTAACATTATCTCCACACATCGCCAAAAAATTCAAGATGTGAACATAGAAATCCAACGTCTTTAACACTAGATGCAAAACACACAGGATGGGTAGCAGAGAGAAGCATGGGGAAGTGATTGTTGGATTTTTCAGTTAATTTGATCTAGCTTGTTATAGTTAGCCTACACAACTTCAAATAAGTAGTCTCAATAAATATTTTGATTATAATAAATGATTAAGATTACACCTTGGTTTGAATTTTGTTAAATGCTTGCAAAAAAATTGTTACATGTTAAGCCTACTTTATAAATTATATCCTTATGGATTTCTTTTGAAGCAATATAATAAAACGAAGTCATAGTGAACATGATCAACTTGTTTGACTACAAAACATTATGCTAGATTTTATTATAAAAAGCTATAAATATATGCTTTAACACCATTTAATTAATATAAATGATCTTATTATTATTATTTAAAAAAATATAATCTTAATGTTTGTAGTCTTAAAAATATCTTTAATATAAAATATAAGATATAATTTAATAACCATACTATTTGTATTTTATGATTAAAAATATGTATTATGGATTATATTTATTTTTAAACCATTAAAATTATTAAAAATAAAAGTAATTAATTATGTTAAATAAAAAATTAAATCAAATTAATTATTTTAAATATAATTCTTAAATATCAAGTAAAAGTATTTAAAACCATTTCAATTTAGTTATAACCATGTGTTTCACATCAACCTCACGTTCCAGTTAAAAAGTTAACATTGTATAAAACTAGAATAGGAGTTTTGACCTAGCAAATAAAGTATGTAAATTTGATGAATTATTTTATTATTATTATTATTTGAGATAAATATTGTATTACTTTCTAAACATGAGTGTATATGGAAATGTTATATGTTTTAAGTTAATATTTTTCTAGAAAGAACATATTATAACAAAAAATTTTACTCTCTATAAGGAGACATAGGTTAACATAGTGTTTAAAAAATCCAGAGAGAGGCATATGATAACATCGTTTTCAAAAACCCAACAAGGCTATACATACACTAAAAAGCAAGTTAGGTTTTCCATGAGAATATACGATAATAAAAAGAAGTGATAGAATCTTGAGCATATAATAAGACTAAGTAGATGGATTAGAATATGTAGCTGCAACGAAGGTGGGGTCTTGATTGTTGATGAGGGTGTTTCCATCCAAGGGTGGGATGCCAAGGCCCTGCTCTATGTGGTCCAATCTCCGAACTAGGTTCTTCATGTGATGATGCAAATTCTCCTTAAGGTGAAGGAGTTTTCCATGATACTTGAATCAAGTGATCAATATTTTTGCCAAGGAGGAATTTCAAGTGCCAATATAAGTCAACGATGTACATGTATTACTTGAAATGTCCATGTGTGTGCCCAATATTCGACACCCAATATGCCATATCTATAGGAACCTATGTGTTTGAGAGTTGGTTCCAAAGAGAGGCTCCTCTTTCCATGTGGGTGAGCTCATCCTGGATGGGGTCCAGGGTAACCTCACAAAACTGGGAAGAAATTTAATCTAGGTGGTGGTGGATACACGTGTTCCTCTGAGAGGCATGTTCTTGGTAGTAGGATGCTTCTCTACAAATACATGCACATTGACAAGGCATGATAGATATTATTATTATTAGTATTATTATAGTGTTATATATTGGATATGGAGATGTTAATGTTTATATATATATAAACCAAAATACAATTTTTTCATTTATATGCAAGTTTGTGCTTGGATCATAGCAAATACATTGGGTAGTACATATCTATATCTTCAAGTTTTTTTCCTAAGCCCACTTATCCATAAAACTAATATTTTTTACAAAGGGACTCCAAATTGAATAATAAAAAATCGGGTTTTGTAGGTATATACCTTCTAAAACCGACCTGTCATTTTTTTTACATGTCATACTATTATTGATTGATAATGTAATCCTTCATAACTATGCAATGCCAATCCACTTAGCTCTAAGGAATAAGAGAGATCCTGATTTGATCTCTAAATCTCCCAATTGCAGAGAACATGGAAACATGCTATTGAAGAGAAATCTTCCACTACTTTCCTAATCTTTTTCATAATACTTTCTAATGTTTTTCCCCTTGGAGAGAAACCCTTCACCAAATGTTGGATAAAGAGGGAGTCTGCCTAAATAGTGAGAAACTACCCAATTTTTTTGTCTAAATGAATCTTGTTGGTACAAGAGTAGTTTGATTGTTTATCATGCATCCTAAGCCACATGAATACTCTGGAACTTTAATTCCCTCAGGGCTAGAGAGCACCTCTCTAATTCCCTCAAGGCCAGAGAACACCTCTCCCCCTCCCGCCACCCTTATAATTGATATATTTTATTAATTAGAGTTAAAAAAATAACAATGAGATTATTACAAAGGGTATGCTAGGCATATTTTAGTAATTTATTTTATTAAAAAAAATAATAAGTAAATAAAAAATAATAATTAAATTGAAAGAAAATTATTATTCTTAAAAAAAAAATTTTTCCTTTAATTTATTTCAAAATTAATTACTTAATATTTAAATTTAATTTTTACGTTACATTTAAAATAGTAAAATAATAATTTAAATAATAAATTAAAAAGAATAAGAAAACAAATTAATTACTTTTATAAGGACCGAAAAATCTTCACTCCAATAAATAATATTATTGATATTACTGATGTGCACTCATTCTATCTTCATTTACATGTATATTTAATATATATATATAATATATTATATATATAATATAGTATATATAATATATTATAATATATAAAGCACGACAAGACTATCTTTCAATCTCGTCCAATATAGATCCGAATCAGGGCATGACAGGACTATCTTCATCCAAAGGCCGTGGACTAAAACAAAAATATATTAATAACAAAAAATATTTAAATATTTATATCTACTTTATTGCCTCGAGAGACGTTGTACAACCCAGTATGGGGATAGATCTCAGGGAAACATGTAAACGTAAATGTAAATGTAAAAATTTAACACGTAATGTTTAACATTTAACATTTAAAAAAGAGGTATGGTAAATAAATAAAAATATAAATAATGTGGAGGTATGGTAAATAAATAAAATCTATTTTTTTATTGACTCTAGAGGTATGGTAAATAAATAAAAATATAAATAAACTAGAGGTATGGTAAATAAATAAAACCTTTTTATATTTACTAAAACTAAAAAGAGGCTTTATTTAGGTGAAGCCTATGAGCCAAATACTATTTTAATACCATGGGCTAAATACCATGGGAAAAATACCATATTTATAAAATAGGTATGGTAAATAAATAAATATAAAAGAGGTATGGTAAAGAAATAAAACTTCTTTTTATATTTACTCCATAATCCACTTTATATTTATGAACGCTAAAAAAATTGGTTTTATTTAGGTGATGCCTATGGCCCAAATACCATGGACCAAATTATTATTAATACTATGCAAAAAAAAAACATTATTAACCCTAATATTAATATTAAATGATTAAAATTATAATATTATTATTAAATCTAATATCATATTCATATATTAAATTTAATAACCCCTGATTAATACAATATTAATGTTATATTATAATAATAATAATATATTAGAATATATACTAACTCAAAATATATATGGGAGGAAGAAAAAAGGCTAGAGTGATGGAGGTGGAGAGATAGGGGGAGTGACAAGGGAGATATGGAGATACACTAAAGGAGAGGGGAGAGGAGGAATGACAAGAGAGAGGGAGAGGAGTGAGAGAAGTAGAGAAGGGAGAGAGAGGCATAGAAACACACAAATATGGAGGGGGAGAGAGAGAAGGATAGAGGGATGGAGGTAGTGAAATGATTAGAGGGTGAAGAGAGAGAGATGGGGGAAGAGAGAGGGAGGTATGAGAGGAAGGGAGAGAGGGGAAGTACAAGAGAGAGGCCTTGAGAGAGAGGAGGAGAGAGGTAGGGGTATAGAGATGGATTTGGAGGGGCAGAGACGGAGGGATATAGAGATGGAGTTGGAGGGGGAGAGAGGGAGGGAAGAAGAAAGACATAGAGAGTAAGAAATGGAGAGAGAGAGGGAGTGACAAGGGGGAGATGGAGAGAGAGTGTGTATGTTTAGGGGTGAGATAAAGAGACAAAGAATGAGATATGGGAGAAAGGGGGAGCGAAGGAGAGAGAGGGGGATATAGTAACATAGTTGGAGAGAGAGAGAGAGAGAGTGAGTGAGTGATGGGGAAGAGAGAGGATTGGAGGGAAAAGAGAGAGAGAGAGAGAGAGAGAGAGAGATTGATGGGAGAAGAGAGAGGGAGGTAGAAGATAAAGGGAGAGAGATGAAGGATGAGAGAGAGGAATTGAGAGATAGGACTTGAGAGAGAGGAGGAGAGAAGGAGCAAGAGAGGAGTATAGAGAGAGAGGGATAGAGAGATGAAGTTTTAGGGAGAGATAGGGAGGGAATAAGAAAGACAAGAGAGTGAAAAGTGGAGAGAGAGAGAGGGAGTGATAAGGGAGAGATATATAGAGAGTGTGTATGTCTGGGGTGAGATAAAGAGACAAAGAAAGAGAGATGGAGATAAGGGGGGAGAGAAGGAGAGAGAAGGAGAGAGGGAGGGATATAGTAACAAAGTTGGAGGGTGAAGAGAGAGAGAGGTGGGAGAGAAAGAGAGAGAGAGAGAGGAAGAGAGAGGACGTGAGAGAGTGGAGAGAGGGAGGGAGAGAGAGATTAAGTTGGAGGGGGAGAGAGGGAGGTAAGGAGAAATATATATAGAGAGAAAGGTGCAGATAGAGAGAGGGAGATATAAGGAATATGGCGAGAGAGGGAGAGAGGACAACATGAGGAAAGAGAGAGAAGTGAGGTAGAGGGAGAGAAGGGGAAGAGAGGGTAGAGAGGGAGAGGAGGAGGGAGGGATATATAGATAGATTGGATAAACAAAGTGTATGTTTTGGGGGTGATATAGAGAGACAAAGGGAGATAAAATATTGATGGAAGGTGAAGAGAGGGAAGAAGAGAGAGATGAAGAGAGGGAGGGAGGGATAGAGAGATTGATAAATATGGAGTGAGAGAGCGTGTGTGTTCGGGGGGTGAGATAGAGACAAAAAAGGAGATACGAAGGGAGATATAGATATAGATGGAGGGGGAGAGAGGGAAGAAGATTTCTTGCACTAGGTGCATTGATTTAAGTGTAGATGGAAATTTCTAATCCTATTTGATTACTTGCAATAGATGTATTGATTTTAGTGTAGATGTTGATTTCTAATGATATTTGATTTCTTACAATAGATGCATTGATTTCAATGTAGATAATTCCTAATCCTGTTTAATTACTTGCACTAAATGCATAGATTTCAGTGTAGATGGTGATTTCTAATCCTATTTGATTGCTTGCACTAGATGTATTGATTTCAATGTAGATGTCGATTTCTAATTATATTTGATTGCTTTCACTATATGCATTGATTTGAATGTAAATGATTTCTAATCTTATTGATTTCTTGCACTAATTGCATTGATTTCAATGTAGATGGTGATATCTAATCTTATTTGATTGCTTGCACTAAATGCATTGATTCCAGTGTAGATGTTGGTTTCTAATCCTATTTTCTTACTTTCACTAGATGAATTGATTTGGGTGTAGATGTTGATTTCTAGTCCTATTTGATTTCTTGCATTAGATGCATTGATCTCAGTGTAGAAGTTGTTTTCTAACCTTATTTGATTGCTTGCATTAGATGCATTGATTTTAGTGTAGATGTTGATTTCTGATTTGATGTAATTGGATGTATGATGGTACATTAATTTTAAAGTGTTTGGATTAAAAATGTGCATTGATTCCAGTGTAAGCACAAAAAATTATTGGCAATGTACATTGATTTTTGTGTTATAGTAATTCAACTTATTAATATTGGAGAGCAAGAAAGACAAGGTATGATGTTTACTACAACAATTTGAGCTAAAGGTTTAAATGGTTTACGATTCAACTGTCCTTTTCACATAATTGATATGAAAATATGACAAAGCTAACAAGGATGACAATAAGAATAGTACGAAAAAATAGTTTGAGATCCATCACAATCAAGACTATTTGTAATTGACTATATTCTTATTATTCACATTTTCTATCATTCAACACTATTATATTGTCACTTTGCATTGAAATTTTTTATTTAGCATATTAATACATATTTAGCATATTTAAAATGATTATATTAATATTAGATGTATTTACATGTTATTGATAAAATTAATCATATCTTCAATAAATTTTCCTTGCCACACACGACTGAAACCAACCTATATCTATCTTAATTCTAGATCTATCAAATCTCTCGAGGTGCAAACATTTCCTCAAGTTTTGCACTCAAAAAATAAGTTTGCACCTCAAGAGATTTGATCCCTATGGGTGCTTTATAGATATGGAGTTAAGAAAGATCTAGTTTGGTATAGAGAAAAATAAAGTAATTTAAATTAATTTTTTTTTCTTATATTTTCATTCCCCATAATTGGGGACATGTGTTTTATTTTTAATATGGAGTTGATATACAAGAATTTAAAAATATCACTAACAAAGAAAAATTTAAATTAGATTATAAATAAAATATATCAACGTGAAACACATATATAAAGAGAAAGATTGAGAGAATTCTTATTCAATTAATGACTGTTTTCTAATTCGATGTATACTTAATATGGATTTGATATATAATATTTTAGAAAATATTTTATAATGTTGGTTGGTTGGGGCCCGATCTAGGGTTAGAGGTGATTTAGCCAAACAATCCTCATACTACTGGCCCTTTCGATAATAGTCTGCAGAGCGTAGATTGAGGTCTCAACCTAAGTATTATGGGACGGTGCTAGAACCTGGGTTCCACACCCTGGAGATGTCTGATGTTTTCAAATGGTCCATGGTTCGACCCTACGCGCACGTTGCTACATGCACTTACCTGTACCTCAGAGCCTGAGATGCTGCCTTCGCATAGCCTTACTCGGGGGCTGAACAATGTTATTACCCCAGTCCTTACTAGTAATCCTTTCTGAGTCGATTATCTTAGCTTATTTAAATGCTTTTAGTTATACTTAACAATATTCGCAATTCTTACAAGTGCGTGCAGTAAATAAACAATATAATTGCAACTCATATCTAATAGATAATAACCCAAGACAGATACACATAATTCAGATAAACTTCTCTTTATTATTATTTCTCTTTAGTTACAGACTCTATCTACCCTACGCACTCAGCTGTAGGCGTCTGTGCACTCAGCTGCAGGGGTTCGTGCACTCAACTGCGAACTCTACTAGGCCTCTGCGCACTTAGCTGCAGAGCCTCTTCCTACTACTATGACCTAAGACACACTTAGACACTTGCTCTATGCTTTTCTCTTCCTTTTTCCTTAAACTTTCCTTCCCTTTTACACTTAGAGTTTCACTCCATTTATACAATCACATGGTCCGCGGACCATGGGTAGGCTGACATTACATTCAAAACTTAGGGCAGACAACCCTATGACTTTATCATACATTCCGCGCCCGCAATTCATGGAGCTTTACAATAATATTACTGAAAACTTGGGCTTTGAGCCCCAAAACATGTTGCGGGGGGATTCCATGCCCAACAGGCCCCAAACATAAACATCGTGACTCGCCCTCGTGTCACTCAGTCAGCACGGAGTCCCTCAAACTACTCTTGAACGGTGCTGATGTCGACAATGCATTGAGCTACTGCTTACTAAACCTGTTGCATCTGTTATTCTGAGACATCTGTTTCCGGTGTGCTACCCTATATCTACGCATGCATCCCTTGAATGTGTGTGAGCTTCCCTTCAATATTCACCATGATTATGAAGGCCTTGTCAATCCATGGTTGAACACGCACTTTGAGAATTGCTTCCTTATGGCGCGCCGCATCCACCTGCTCCTTTAATGCCTTGGATTGCTGCATCCTCACAAGATGCTGAGTGAGGACTACTGTCTGCGTAGTTCCTCTGATGCTATCATACTATTGCTGGAGTTCACGCGCCTCTGTCTCCAACTGTTGGATGTTGGTGTCCTCCTGCAAAGTCGTGAAGACCTCAAGTGCATGTTCCAAAATATTCGTACAGTTGCGCACTACACCTCCAATTCCTTCCAACCTTGATGCAATAGTGCTGGCGCACTATTCTAGAAAATCTGGGGGAGTGGAAGGCTGTGCCTTCAACCGCAGCTCGATGATATGAAGATTCAACTCTAGCTGAACCTTCATCGTCTCTTCTCTCGCTTCGCGGGCTCCACTTGCCAAACTATGGATCCACACTTCTACCGGTAGATCTGCTGCAATGGCCAACTCCAGAATGCATCGAAAAGCATCATCTACTGTCTGCACCAACTGTTGATTCTATGACACCAATTCATCGCACTGTAAGCTGAGTTGTTTTATGTTAATTTTATGCTCTCTAAGAACCTGGATCGCATGGATCTCCTTGGCCCGCAGTTCTGCCGTTATCCCATCCTGTTACTAGTACAACATTTCCCGGGGAAGGGCAACCAGATTAAGGCCAAGGCCTTTCATCATGCTAATGGACAATCGACACATTATATTTGATGATGCTAGAGCTCCCTCCAGCAACACTATTGTGTTCACCATCCTTGCGTGCAACACTTGCTCTGCTGCTGAAGTTCTTGCGGCGATGTGTGTTGAAAAGGTACCTTCCCGAGGGGTCTGTGCCTCTAACTCTTGTAGCTACACCATGAGGGCCCCCAACACAGCCTGATTCTCCTGCATGAACTCCTGAAGTGCTTCACCTGTAACATCATGGACCATCTTGTCGATGTAATGGAGATCACCTTCAGTTAAGGTGATCGGGTCAATGACCAACCTCAAGGCCTTGACCTTCTTCCTTGGGCCTGATCTTTCGGCAATGCACGACGCTTTAACTGAGTGGACGCAGCCCCTGGGTCTATGCTCCCTTTTGCTATTTCTGGTTCATCTGCCTCTTTCCCTGAGGTTGTTGCTTGGCTCTTGTAGGCCTATGTTTTTTGCTGCCTGTGCTGCTGCTGCTACTTTTGTGACTTCCCGCGCTGCCTTTTCCTCAGCTGTTGCTTTTTCATTCCGCTTATTCTCTGCTAACTGAGTGACACATAGCTTAGCATCATCTTTTTTCTTCTAGGCTGCTGCCTTCTCTAGTTCTGCCAGGTTGGGAGTGCGCCATTCGGGAGGCCATGTCTCCATGACAGTAAAAATTGCATCATCAGTGGCTACAAATGGTAGCTTGGTCCACTGCTTCGCTGGATCCTTTCATGCCCTGATATAAATGTTGTGCATATCGGATTAAAATCTTCAAAACTTTTCAGACTATTGTACTCTGTAGGTGACAGGTGTGGTCTCTAATTGATCCACATCTAGATGCTCGCCTCCATGAGCACCTAGAAATTTTTTATGTCGAGAATCCATTTCGTGTCCTTGGAGGCCCAGAGTGAAGTGTACTTCACGGCCTCTGGTAACTCTTTGTCAATGTGGGGGAACTAACTGTCCTCCGACAGTTCTACCGCTACCAGCAATATGGATAAGAGCAACCACGCGTAGTGGAAGGTCTTACCTTACTCTTGGGCTTCGCGGAAGTTTGTCAAAAATTCTTCGCAGAGGAATTCGGCCCAGTTGAACTCAACCCCCTTCGTTCACTGCTCGGCTGGCGCTACCGTCGACACCGGTACCTCATCGGCGCGACACTTCCTCATCACTTTTCCGGCCAGGATTTGGGTTGCTACACGCACCCCTTGTCCTTGATGCTGGAGATGATGTAGCCCCTCTTCTTCTTCTCTAGCTTATACTTTTCCTTCATGGATTCCGTGAGAGCCAAATCGCTACCTTTTTTGGCTATAGTCTTGGGGTCCATTCCTTTACAGGGGAGCTGAGAAATCTAGTGAATGAGGTCTGCCGTGATGGGAATAGGCTCCTCCAGCCGTAGATATCCATCATGCACTAAGCACAACAACTGCTTGATGACGAAAATGGTGATGGGCACACGGTGGAAATGTGGTATCCATAACAAGCGTAGTAACCCAACCTTTTCCATACCGCGCATCCATTTCCATGGCTCTAACGTTATCACTTCCCCCTTGGTGTTCTGCTTCATCGAATTCTCGGTCTCTAGGTGCAGAAACTTCTCGTTGTCAACGAGGTCTCAGTCTTAAAATTTCATGGTTGGCACACGACCTAGGTGTGTGCCCTCAAATACAATGGCGTCGGGGAGGAGCAGGGTCTCGATCGAGCTTTTCGTTTTGTTTAGGTTCTTCGGTATGTTGGTTTTCCCTTTCCGTGGAGGGACATATGCTGGCAGTTTTGTTACAGAGTGCAGCGGTTGGATATCCTCCTCTGCATCTTCTTCTTCCTCTGCTACGGCAATCAGGGCCTGTAAATCTTCTTCTTCCTCATCGGTTTCTATTGTGACTGCCTTCCCCTTCTCTTCCATGGATAGTTTGTGCCACAGATTCCTTGGGGACTACTTACTAGCCCCATTGCCTATTTATCCTTCTTGGGCCTCAGGGTTCGTGGTGATTTAGGGATTTTTGTTACCACCCTGGCGCCTTATGGAACATCCTCCACCATGTGGGCCAGCGTGGCCTCACTGGCGGTTCCCTCCTCAATTCCTAACCCATCGTTAGTGGTTGTCATCCTTTCTGGGCTATATTCTATCTCTTGTGAACTTAGGGGCTCAATTATCGTTCAGCTCTCAACACTCTGTGCTCTGCTCAAGCGCTCAATTCTCAAATGACCAAGTGTTGTTTGTTGGCTAGCCCTGTGATTTTTATAGTGCCTTCCAAATTCGAATTTGATTGTTCGCCCCAGTTTTGGGCCATTAATGCGTTCTTGGCGGTAGTTTTCCCAAATCTTTCCCATAACTTGTATCTTAAATGACCCCGCCCACTCCATTTGGCCTCAAATAAAACATCCCATCATGAATAGCGACACCAATAGTCACTTCCCAGCCAACCCGCACAGTTGCGCAACCCTCCATGCGCGGTTACGAACCTTGTGACGTTCTGATTCTGCACGTATTTCCAATATCACGGAGTTCCCATGCAGAATATTTTATAGTCTTGCGCTCCCTTTCAGCTTCTTGGAGCACTAAGACTATTCTCCCTATGGCTAGTCAGGTGGTCACACCACCCTTATGGGGCTCCATCCCATCCTTCAGCATGGTTCCTAGAGAATCCCCATCTTCCACTGTGATGATCGGCATCGCGCACTCTTCTCTTGGTAATGTGTTACCCTGTTTGGCAATATGCAGTCCCAACCATGGCAACAGACTAACCAGTTCATGGCGATAGTCCTCCAATGTGTTAGTACGATCGTATGCACTTTGCCTTTCCATCCTTGATTTTTCGAGAGAAATTATTCCTTTATTTTGTTTTCTAGCTTCTTGACCTCTGCGTCCCTTAAAGCACTTTTCTCCCTTAGTTGTACCCGATCTTTTTCAAGTTCACGAAGTCTAAAGTTTCCTCGTCGGATTTCTTCCTCAAGTCTTATGTGTTCTATTTCGCGTAGCTGTGTGATTTCTTCATTCTGGTCTACGTGAACCATCATATCTACGGGTGCTGTTACGCACGGACTCAACTTCAGATGCTCCACATGGACTACATCCTCTGCTTCATATTTCAGTTTTGGACATGCTTGCACGGTCAAAGTTTTGCACATGGTCCTATAGGCCCATACAACTGTTGGTATGCATAGGTCCCAGTCGGTGCATCTCACATGGTGGACCCTGTTCAACACTTTGTCAAAGGCTTCCCTGTGTATGATTTTTGGCACGCTAAGTTGTATCATACTTTATTGTTCGCGCACTTGTCTTGCCTGCTTTTGCTTGTTGTTCCTATTTCCTACCGTGAGAGCAAAGTATGTTCGTGTAGGTTACGTACCATACTCCTATACCCATCTGGAAAGGAGGGCGCACAGGCTGTTTCTTCCATCCTGCCTAGCTTCCATCCTCCTTTGAGGCTTCCCAAATAGTAAGCGCATCATCATTCAACATTCGCGCTAGTCCCTGAAACTCTGCTGGTGCGTACCCCACCACTTGGAAGGTGTCGACGTAGTTCCCATTGCAGAGCATCGAATTCAAATTTGTCCAGGAATTCGTCCACTGCTGTTAATCCATCATATATAGGAAAATTTCTTGCCTCGGTTGTCATGAAATGTAATGATCTTACCATCATGTTGCAATTAAGTGTGGTTACCTCGTGTAACCGATTCTACCATTGTTCTATTTCCTCATCTGAATCTGATGTGTAGGAGCTTTTGTACTCCCATGAAATTCTACCATCTGCTGTTGGATTTACCCAATCCTGTTCTCGAGCAGTTATCTTGTAGATACAGTCTAGCTCATCGTCACTTTCGTCGTCATGCATTGGCTCTGTGTAGCGCGATCCTTCTGTAGGGTATAAAGGTACCACTACAGGCAGTGACTTTTTCTCAAAAATCATTTTGCGCTTCTTCAGATTTATGACTCCATTCATATCAGTGGCCCAATCTATTCCCAGTAGCGTGAGATAGGGATTGCTGTCATCTACAATCTCTATCACCTTGAAATCTGCAGGCGTGCTCTCACCTTCAATGTCTACCATTATCTTGTACAATCTTCCCATTAGTAAGATCTTTTGTTGGTTCATCATTCATAATTGGGTAGGGGACCATTGCAATGCGGGCCTACCCATACATTCCCATGTCTGCTTTGGCAGTACATTTGCGTCTGATCCTAGATCCAAAATTACTTGATCCATTTCATACTCCCCAATTTGCGCAGTCAATCTCATTTCCATTCTTATTTGCAATGCATGCTTTCCAAGCTTCCTGACCATGTGCGGTTCTCTCGATCTAGCACACCTAGTGATAAGCTCATGCAATCCCTTCACCTCTTTGCTGTCGCGCAACAATTTCATGCATGTCTCTAGAAAGGTAGTGAGAATTGAAGGACCCATCCCTAGTTCTAGTTGATCCTTACTACCTGAAGTGGAGGCCTTTGTGAAGCTCTTCTTAGCTTCCATGAATGTCTCCTCCGTGCGCTCCAAATCAAATTCAGGTTCCTTTGTAGGAGCCTTGCGAAACCACGTGCTTTCTTCAGGCTACTTACCTTTGTCATCTCCTATCGTGATGCCGCTTTGGAGCACTATGTTTACATTCGGGTCCTCTTCGTGCAGCTCAGACCTAATCTTTGCAAATTCTGAGTTGGAGGAGGTTGGAGTGTCCCTTTATCACGCAACCTCGCTATCAGTGTAGGGCAGTTCTCCGTCTCATGATCAAACTGAGTACAATATAAACATGATGCTCTTGTCAGATTTGTACAATCATGGGCATAATTCCCTCACCCTTTGTAATTGTAACAAATCAGTTGTCCGTGACCTCTTCCTAGTCCCAGTCCACCTCGACCTCGCCCGCGCCCCTGAAATCTAGTGCGTGTCATCCCTCCATTTGGGTCGAGGGCTTGCATTTCGATTTGCACTTTGTAGGCAGGAGTTCAATCCATCATTAGCTCGTAACTTCTGCAGGTGTGCTCATCATGGCCTACCGACCTACAAAAACTACAAAATAATTGCTCGGAGGTCTGCGTATACTTCTGTAATAGGTGACAATTATCTGTAGTGTGTTTTCCTCCTATTTGACAAATCACACACCATAATGCTGGTGCCGTGCTCAATCTTGCTTGTGCCTTTGGTCTTAAGGGCGACAGCCCTCCTCTTGCCAAGTAGTTCACCAAAATTGGACAATGGTACTTGTCATGCCCCTGGCCTTTGCATTTTATGCACCATACTTCCTCATGCGCTTCTGGGCGAGTTGTCCTATCCTGTTTCAAACTCTACATTTCCAGACACAAATTTTGCAATTGTGTGTGGATTTATTGAACTCCCAGGCCAGGATCTTGTATTGGAGTCTCATGCAATCTCCAAAGCTTCAGCCTAGGTGGATAACTTCTGCTATGACATCACCATCCTAAAATGCGGTGTTAGTGATGCTACAAACCATGCACGGTGCTGTCCATCTATCAATTTCATGTTGGCTTCACGGATCATACTCTTTAGTCTCTGATCCAAATCCCATGGGCTATCACCTGGAATCATTGTGATTTCCTTAAACCCGATAATCTATTGTGTCTCCAACATTGGCCTGCTAAATTCCCTGTTCAGCGCAACTTGGATATCTGTGATCCCCACAATTGGATGGTCATTAAAGTGCTTAATGTAACATGTTAGTGCACGATCCTGCAATGCGCTTACCAATGTGGCCTTCTTTATATTATCATCCACAACTCCTTGTGCTTCCCATATGGCCTTTACCAATAACCAAAATTGGTCCGGATCTTCATTCCCTACTCCACTGAATACCGACAATTTAATCCACTCGCCATATTAAACTGTGGTGGTGGCGGAGGTGGTGAGGGCAGAGATGGAGGTGATGGTGGTGAGATTGGTGGTGGTGTAGGTGGGGGTGGTATGCGCAGAATTCATTACCTTATCAAACTGATCGCGCTTCTAGGAGAAACTTTCGCTAGCTCTTCTTCACTTTCCTGCCGCATCGAAATCATGGGACTATTTTCTATCTCTACGCTACCTTCATTTCTATAGATCCTCCCACTTCGTGTAGTACCAAACATTAATTTATTTGCATAACTGGCTTTTCACACAATAGCATTTTAATCCAAGTTTTCAATGATTTAATGTACTTACCTCGCGGTCCCTTGAGGAAGCCTCGTTCCGCCTCACTGTAGCTGACAATCGTATCTACCGTGAACTCGGTGATAAAACCCTCCTTTAATTCGATCGAGCCAATGGTTCACAACGTGCACAATCTTATCTTCTAATGCTTCTTGTTTACACATTAATTCTAGAGTCCACACAATCGGTTTGTCGAGCCTACACCTTCCCTGACTGTTTGTTCGCTTCGCGATCCACTCATACAATTCAAAGGGGAAGGATGCAAAGAAAATTTTGTGGATTTCTGTATATAAATAGCACTCCAACCGTTATTCCTTTGATACTCGTGGATTCTTGTTTTCCTGCGCTGCGAACTCGTGAATCTTTCTATCCAACCACCCTTCAATTTCTTTTTTTGTCGGATTCTAGTGATATAACATCATACATCCCTCATGCAGATCCCTCTACCGACAACGGAACCATTTGTTGGCTGGTTGTGGCCTAACCTAAGTTCAGAGGTTATTTAGCTAAAGAAATCCTAGAACTACTGTCCCTTTCAGAAACAGTCCATGGAGAGTAGACTAAGGTCTCACCCGAAGTAGTATGGGAGGGTGCTAGAACCAAGTTTCCGCACCCTGGAGATGTCTAATGTTTTCAAGTGGTCCGTGGTTCGACCCTATGCGCACATCGCTAAGCACACTTACTCATACCTTGCAGCCTGAGATGCTACCTTCGTGCAAGCTTACTCAGGGGCCGAACAATTTTATTACCCCAGTCCTTACTAGTAATCCTTTATGAGTCGATTAGCTTAGCTTATTTATATGCTTTCAATTATACTTAACAATATTCACAATTCATATAAGTGCACGCAATAAATAAACAATATAATTGCAACTCATATCCTAAAGATAATAAACCAAGATAGATACACGTAATTCAGATAAAACTTCTACTTATTATTCTTTCTCTTCGGTTACAGACTCTATTTTGCCCTGTGCACTCAGCTGCAGGGGTCCACGCATTCAACTGCAGACTCTACTAGGCCTCTGTGCACTCAGCTACAGAGCCTCTTCCTACTATTATGACCCAAGACACACTTAGACACTTGCTCTATGCTTTTCTCTTCCTTTTTCCTTAAACTTCCCTTCCCTTTTACACTTAGAGCTTCGCTCTATTTATACAATCCCATGGTCCACAAACCATGGGTAGGCCGAAATTACATTCAAAACTTAGGGTAGACAAACCTATGAATCTATCATACATTCCACACCCGCAATTCATTGAGATTTACAATAATATTACTCAAAACTTGGGCTTTGAGCCCCAAAACATGCTGCGGGGGGATTCCATGCCCAACAATAATAAAAATAATTAAATGTATGCATATAGGAAAAATATACGAGGAGAGATGTTTTAACATTTTAATGTGGAGAAAATGAACTATAAATAAAATATTTCAATGTCAATTACATATATATTATGCCACTCTAGATCCATCTTAACTCCGGACCTACCAAGCACTTAGAGGAATCAAATCTCTTTCCACTGTAAAAGATGTTTGCATCTAAAGAGATTTGATCACTCTCAGCCCTTTGGAGATCCAAGTGTTAAGATGAATCTAAGTTGATAATTATATATATTATAAACAATGGAAACTCACCCATTATATATAATATATATATATATATAATTTTAATAAACCTTAAATGATTAACATTTAATAATTAATATTTTTTTTTTCCAAAAATTTATATTGATTCTTTAAAATTTATCTTATTATAAAAATCATTATGTATAATTAAACCAACATTGATAAAGGTAAGTTTTAAATTACTTTAATTAAATTTGAAATTTCATATATGATATATTTATATTATGATGAATAATGTATAACTATATTAGATAAAGATAAGTCTTTGACTATTGAAATAAATTTGGAATTTCATTGATATGGTCCCTTTTACTTAACATAATAATAAAATAAATAAGTGGATATAATATATCATATAAATATAATATATATATATATATATATATAAAAGTTAGTGAAAAAAGTTCTTACTTTATGAAATGTAAATTAAAATTTAATAATTTTTTTGTTATATTGTAGAGTGAAGAATATATTTTCATTCTCTATCATTTTGAATGTGTTTTATATTTTATCTTTTTTATTATCTTACATGTTTATGTGGAGAAGCTCCTCTCTACAACCTAATATTAGGGAGATGTTGTAGTTTTTGGAATGAATGTAAACATTTAAATGTCAATTAATTAAAAAATGTAGTAAAAATTAAAAAATCAATTCAATTTGTTGTATTTTTACTACAACCCAATATGAGAGAGATATTGTAGTGTCTATAAATGAGTGTACTCAATTAAAAATATAATAAAAAATTAAAAGTAATAAAAATAATAAAATGATTCAATTCAATTTGTTGTATTGTTACTTGCATATCATATTAAAATAAATTTAAATAACAATGATTCATATTCATAACCATGTCATTTCACAACATATATGTTTTCTTTTTGAATTAAAAATTGTATTACCTTATCAATCAATTACATGCAAATTTGGCTTAGTCAATCCTAGGGGAAATCCAACCGAATCCAAAATACAGAGACAAGTTAACTTGGGATTATAAGAAAATTAAAAGATTTAGATTGGTTAGATAACCTAAAATTAACAATGCAAGTATTGTTACTATTTTCGTGGTAATTGAGCATAGGAAAAATCATGAGTTTTTCCAAAGTTAATTTTTTCCTTTTTTCCTACGTACATCAATCCATTTCAAAGAGTTGTTAGGAACAAATGAAGAGGAGACATTGATCGCATTTCCTTGAGCCAATTCTATTCCTACGTACATCAATCCATTTCAAAGAGTTTTTAGGAACAACTGAAGAGGAGACGTAGATCACATTTCCTTGAGCCAATTCTAATTCAGGTGGATCGGGGGGTGGTTTACAATATTATTTGCTTTCATATCACTATCCGAGTGATTTGATTCGTAGAAGGTTTATTCCCACTCATTGATGAAGCTAATACCATGTTTGTGTCTCTTGCATCTCCATTCAAGGTGTGGACCTCAATGTCATATGGATGAAAAGTCACTGCATGTGGCTGAGTTGAGGCCGAAGGAATCGATTTACCTACAAAGGATTTTTTGTGTTGCATGTTATCAAGATTGTGAGCTGAATATTTCTTAGATCCTTTTGAATCTTTTGGATCTTTCCATCCTTGAATATTGTTCTTGGCATATGGAGGGTGGGAGAGTCTTTTAGAAGAGGAGAAAACATTTTGGAGATGACCATTATTTTGACAGATCTTGCAATAGAAAAATCGTATTTTTGTAGTCCACCAGCTATGAAAAATAAATCCATTCCGATTGAGGAGGATATTGTTTGGTAGCACTTTGCTAAGATCTAATTCAACACATATGTGAGAAAATGGTACATTACCTCTCTGAAGCTTGTTAGTGTCTACCTTAATGAAATGACTGAGTGAGTTTCCTATATTTTCTAAAATATTTGATGAAGCATATGAAGGGGTATATTGGGTAGTATTACAGAGAAGGTCTAGAGCCGCAGTGTCAGTGAAATTTGGCATAGAATACTTTCCCATTTGCATCATGGTGCTTTGAATATCATGCAACAGATTACCACAAGCCTCCCTAAAGGAGCACTAGAGAAGGAGGAAACATGCAAAGGGTATACCTTCGGGGAGTATACAAAAGCCAATTTCCATGATTGGGACAACAAAGCACATGTAGTCCTTGAAAGAATCCAATCTGATGTTTGTGGACCTTTCTCAACAACCTCCACTGTCAGGCACAAGATTTTGTCATCTTTATTTATGACTATTTGCAGAAGTGCTAGATATTCTTCATGCAGAAGAAGGATGAGACGGTAAAGAAGGTGAAGGCTTGCAGGAGCGATAATGGAGGTGAGTATGTGTTAAATGCGTTTAAAAATTTCTGTCCAAAATAAGGCATTCGATGAGGGTTGACAACACCCCACAACCCATAGAAGAATGGGGTGGCTGAGAGGAATAATCGAAGCATTGTGGGAGTAGAAAGGGCGATGTTTCATGACCAAATCTTTCCTATGAACTTGTGACACAATGGTCTATTTGCGGAACAAGAGTTCTCATCATACTCTTGGCATGATCACACCGGAGGAGGATTTCTTGGGGAGGAAGCTGGATGTGTCACACTTCAGGATTTTTTGAGCCTCTGTTTACTGCCATGTCCCCAAATAATCAAGGAAGAATCTAGAAATGACAATAGAGATGGGGGTATTTGTAGGTTACACAAAACTGCCCCACAACTATCGTGTGTATTTTACATCCCTCAGAATGATAGTTATGTGAAGGGATGTCATATTTGATGAAGACAAAGCTATGCAGTGCTCTCTTCAGAGGGAGCTTTAGATCCCACTAGAGGATGAGATTTTAGCTCCAAATGAGGATCCTCAGGATGTTGTGGAGCAGCCACAAGTTGAGGAGTAGAGAGTGGAGACAGTCACTCAAGAAGAACCATCTAGAGAAGGCAAGAAGAGAACCAAAGAAGCTAATAGACTTTTGTAGGATGTAACGGAGAATGTGGGTGCTCCTTCAAATCAACGCAGGAAGAGAAGGTCACTAGATCGGTACAATGGCTACATGGTTCTAACGGTTGAGCTAGTAGAGAGTAAGCCGTCCTCTTTCGAGGAAGAAATAGATAAACTAGTATGTGTTGATGTAATGGTGGAGGAGTACAAATCCATTGTGAAGAATAATGTTTGGGAAGTGGTCCCAAGACCAACAGACAAATCAATTGTGGGTTCGAGATGGATCTTAAAGGTGGAGCAGGTAGTATATGGAAGCATAGAAAACTACACGGCCATATTTGTGGCAAAGTGGTACTCTTAGGTTGAGGGGATTGACTATGAGGAGACCTTTTCTCCTGTAGCAATGTAATCATCCATCAGATCAATCCTTGCTTTGACTGCAAAAATGGGGTGGAAGATCCACCAGATGGATGTGAAACTGCATTCCTCAATGGATTTATTGAGGAGGAGGTGTATATCAAGCAACCAGAAGGCTTCGAGACTTTTAATTGAGAGTCTCATGTGTGTAGACTCAAGCGAGCATTGTATGGTCTCAAGAAAGCACTTCGTGCTTGGTACACCAGGATCAATAGCTATCTCACCTTTTTGGGCTTCACTAAAAGTGAAACGGATGCGAACCTATATCATATTTTGGTAGAAGATAAATTGTTGATTATTCTTTTATACGTTGATGAATTGATCTTGACTAGTGATGAGCAGCTAATCAGATTTGGCAAGGAGGACCTTGCAAGAGATTTTGAGATGAAGGACATGGGTCTCACACACTACTTCCTTGGATTGGAATTATGGAAAGGTGATGGAGAATTATCAGTAAAATACCATGGATATTCCACTGGACAGTTCTTCACAACATATCTGATAATAATATATTAAAATACTCAAATTTTACACTATTACAGATTTATTTATTCTCTAGATTTCTAGATTTTACTGTAATTATTGCATGCATGCGAATGGAAATTATGTAAAAAACTAGAGAATGAAAAAATAATATCACACACACATAAGACAAAAGATATGGTCTCTGGGACACCCTTTCAGGAGAAAACCCAGTTGGAAGGTGAGATCACTTCACTCTCTTTCTCTATTTGGAAATATGGCTACAGGTACAAAAAAGTAATGCCTGTGGCCCATGGGCTGCTACAATGCAAAATCCTCTCTATGTGCTCTACCTCCTATCTCTCCTAGCTATCTTTTCTCAGTTATGGAACAAAATTCTCTCGAAAGAATGTAATGCCTCTTCCTCCTAGTGGTCCAGTTATAACACAACCCAATAGCCTACTAGTGTTTAAGTTTTGACAACATCAACTCTTAGCTAGAGTTACAATATGGACTATTTTAGAGTATTTTACATAAAAAAATGTGGCTAGCCATTTTTCCATGAATAATGGGGTATGACGTGGCATCCTCCCGAACTATAGGTCTAAAAACATGAAGGTCAACTTATGAGTGACATAACGTTTGCATACAGACTCCAATTGATGCGCTTCTTCGGTTGTTGGAAAGATATCTATGTGTAGAATAGCATGAAAAGGTGATACAATGAAGAGGAAAACTTTTAACCCCCAAAAATGCCATTTGATGCCTCAAAATGCTCCTCGAAGGTTTCAGACCCCTTTTCGCCAAATTGGGTCCCGTTGGCAAAATCGGTCCCCTGAGTTGATTCCTACTCTTTTTCTACTCCAAATACATTGATATGGATGAAAAAAATATAATGATCCAATTCAGATCACACCTACCCATTTTGGGAGGATTTTGTTTCCAAAATTCTTTTACTGAATGAGGTGGAAAATTTTCCCCCACCTTCTCTCTGGTATACCATTTATCATTGCGTGGAAGTTGTCCCTTCAACTTGTTGACACTTTGTAAAATCCCTTCAGACTGAGAAAAGGGATACAAAGGTAACCACAAACCGTTTGGTCTAGAAACTAGTCTTTTCTAGTCAGAGGGGGCTCCCTCACTAAAAAATATAAAGACTTTAAAGCACAAATTTAAAGCAGAGACTAGTTATGAAAAAGGAATTATGAAAGTATTTGGTTGAAGTGTGAATGGATGGATAGGTAATATCACATGCTAAATTTAGCCTTTTACTCATTTACTTATGAAATTAAATCGACAACTATTACAAGGGCTTGTAAGCATGCCTTTGTGATACAATGACAGGTTATAGTATAGAGGAGATAAACTAAAAAAAAAAACAAATTCTTCCTCTGCAATAAGACAATGTTGTTTATATAGGAGAAAGAGAGACTAAATAAAGAAGATAACATGCATGAGTATATAACATTTCGTTTGAACTGAAACATGAAGACAATTGAAAAAGAGTAGCTAAACTGAATTCTAAATCAAATGACATCAAATGCTCATAAAAAATTGAGAGGAAATAAAATAACTGAATAGCAAATAGAACAAATTCCATAAACCATACTGTAAGAATCCTTGTACAATGAAATCGATAACCCTTAATATATAAGAAGCATGCACCACGAATTGATCACACAAGCATGAATTTCGGAAAATTAACACTAACACATTGCTGAACCATCAACAAAATGTTTTGTATTCATTCATCAAGATATATAATCGATACATAGGATCAAAATATGTTTAGGTTCATTGTATCTTCAATCCAACAGAGGACCGGTCTAAAACTGAAACAAAAATAGTAAATTGCTGTTTTTCTAATGCCTTTCCTCAAGATATAAAACATAAAGCATATTTTTTCCCTTAGAAAAACAAACTTTTTAATACGAATTAACTTAATAAGTCTTCAAACTGATCATCATGACTGAAAATAGAAAAAACACAAAAATCGCTTTTTTGACTCTTCAAAAAGCTCCAAAAGTTTGATCTTTTGGAAATGGCACATGGAGAGCTACTGAGGAGGTGAGATGGATGCCAAACGTACTCCATGTTAACCTCATGAAAACCTGATAGGTGTCTTCGTTCCAACATGTGTGTAATGGTGTGGGTACGACCTGCATAGCGATTGCGCAACAAATTTTCAACAGGACATATCTCCCAAATAATAATACTAGTGTAAAAACTGAAGGAGGTTATTCTAGATTATATTTTTTTGAAGGTAAAACTCTCTTAGTTTCTCTGAATTATTCTCCGGGTTCCCAAAAACGCTCTGCAAAACCATAACTAAAACATAGTATTTGTGTAGTTCGAAAAATAAGCTTTGAAGATGCAATCAAATCTCCCGATTCGTGACACCTGTGCGAAATCTAGAAGAGGTTATTGTTATTTTCCATGTCCTTGAGAAAAAAATATTTCAATTTCCCAAACATCTCATTCATGTGGTCGAAAATTGTTCTGTAAAATGGTGACTAAATTAGAGTGGTTTTGTAGCAAATTCCCTCAATGATGAGTATACGGGAGTGGTAGTGGTGTCACAGGGATAGGTTTAGAATGAAGGGAGGGAAAGGAAATGTAATGTGAATAAGAGGTAAATGATATGGTAAAAGTGGATAAGATGTATATGATATATGAAGGTATGTATAAAGGGAGATGGGGAATAGGGAAACATGGGGTATATAGAAATAAGGGATTAGAATTTAAAACACATTTAATGACTAGACCCCATGCCATAAAAAGTTTAGACTAACACAACTTCATGTTTTCGATTAGACCTCTTGATGACCACACCCATAACGACATTTTGGATAATTATACTCGAAATTATGACAACATCTATGAAATTAAGTTTGACTTTATTCAAACTAACCATTTAGTCATTTGGAGACATTTGAAAAATGAAAACTTACTGACCCTAACATTGGTGCCATTGGGGATGGTAGCCTCCCTATGAGGTGCCATGAACAAAAATGTAGACCATGTGCCTAACCATTGGGAAATGTAAATAATATGAAAAACTAAGAAAACAACTGATAAAAATGGAAAAATTTATAGACTAAACTGACTGAAAAGGACTACAATACTGAGAGACTCCTATCTAACAATCTGATTTACTTATGGTAGCAGAAAACCAGGACCTTATGGCCTTCATCTCAGGCTTCAAATCCCAACAACTACTGCCCACACTTGCATTATTCAAAAGTAAAATGATATAGAAAATGGAATCATATGAATATGTTGAAAGTATGTACACTAGGTAATCACCTCCTTCCAATGTAGCCACTCAAGAAGAAAGCTACTTGACTCAGTGCCTCTCACTATTGTCTTGAACATTCAGAAAAAAGGCAAGACTGGCAATCCAAACTACTACTGAAACTGATATTTTTTGTGTAGAAATGATGCAAAATCATAGTGAAAAATTGGCAAGAGGAACTTTAAAATCATGAAAGATTGCATGTTCTTGATCATCAACAAAAATAAAGGAGTTGTCTGAAAAATCATGGCAAATTGTTCTTCTTCATTGGACTCCTCATTTTCTAAACCTTGAGTGACTTTTCCTGTGTTTTCACTCTTCTCATATATAAGAAAAAGCTTTGAATTTTCTTGAGGGAGAGCAAATAGAACAATTGCATCATGTATAATGGTTGTGTCAAGAGTTAACCTTTCATGTATATCAAAAAAGTATCATCTTGGATTTTTAAAAATTCTGAAAATGTCAAATCAAGAGGTGTATAATCATGAATAAATTTTGCACTATCTAAGGAATCTAACACAATATGCTCTTCATTATCCTCTTGTAAATGTGGAATGCTGCCAACATGAACTACTTCACTACTTGCCTCTTGATCATACAACAACTGACAAACTGGCTGCAAATATTCACCTATCTCAGGAGAAAGGACATGAACATCTACATCAAGTTCTTGATTGATTTCATCTTCAGCTAAAAGAGAAACTATTATCTGCTGTAAACTTGAATGTGATGGAAAATAGTTTCTATTATTCCATCCTGATGAAAAGATAACTCAAACAAAGATTATTAAATTTCACTATATATTAAATCATGATCATAAATGTCAATTCCCCTATGCTGAATAAGATCATCAAACTTTCCCCATAAGCTTTCTATAAGCACTATAAAAGGGTAATTTTGCTTATAATTTTTCAAAATTCTGCATAAAAATCCTTAAGAGAACATAATCTAGCAGTAGGCAATCTTTCATACCATGATCTTACACTATTCTCCAAAGAAGCCATGAACATTTTCATTAGGCTATCCTCATGAAAATCAACCTCAAGTCTACATATATGCATGTGAAATTTGATAATATGTAAAGCAACATCATCACCATTCTCATCTCTGAACTTTGGAAAATATGATTTCCAATCTATACAGGGCATGTGATTTGGAAATCATAGAATACTAGATCTGCCCATAGGAGCATACCCGTGTTCCATTCTTGAATTCATCTTGAAAATGTGGAGACACAGTGGAACTCTAAAAGTTGGTTTCTGCTTGATTGGAGTCGCTAAGTGAATGGTTCAACCTTCCTATGTATGACTATTGTTCACCATCAACAACCAAATCTGAAGCGTTGAAATTTTTTCTTGGAAAAGATGAAACTATTTGGTCCCTGGCAATGGTGCCAATATGTTAGCACTCCGTAAATCCCTTCAAGTTGAGAAAAGGGCTACAAAGGTAACCAAAAACCGCTTTGGGCTAGAAAATGGTCTTTTCTAGCCAGAGGGGGCTCCCTCACTCAAAAGTATAAAGACTTTAATGCACAAATTTATAGTAGAGACCAGTTATGACAAAGGAATTCTGACATGACCAATTTATACTCTTACTCATTTACTTATGCAAGTAAACCAAAAAATATTACAAGGGCTTGTAAGAATGACTTTGGGATACAATGACAGGTTGCAGTATAGAGGAGATAAACTAAAACAAAATGAATTATTCCTCTACAATAAGACAATGTTGTTTATATAAGAGAAAGAGAGACTAAATAGATAAGATAACATGCATGAGTATCTAGCATTTCATTTGAAACTGAAACGTGAAGACAACTGAAAAAGAGAAGCTAAACAGAATTCTAAATCAACTGACATCAAATACTCATAAAACACAAAGAGGAAATAAAATAACTGAACAGTAAACAAAACAAACCCATACACCATGCCGTAAGAATCCTTGTAGAATGAAATTGATAGCCCTCAATACATAAGCAACATGCACCATTAATTGATCACACAAGCATGAATTTCAGAAAATTAACACTAACACATCGTTGAACCATCAACAATATGTTTTGTATTCATTCATCAAAATATGTAATCAATACATATGATCAAAATATGTTTAGGTTCACTATATCTTCGATCCAACAGAGGATTGGTTTAAAAATGAAAGAAAAATAGTAAATTGCTATTTTTCTAATTCCTAATCTCAAGACATAAAACATAAAGCATATTTTGTGCCTAAAAAAAACAAACTTTTAAATACAAATTAACTTAATAAGTCTTCGAATTCATCATCATGACTAAAAATAGAAAAAACACAAAAACTGCTTCTCTGACTCTTCAAAAAGCTGCAAAACTTTGATCTTTTGGAAATGGTTTGTGGAGAGCTGCAAAGGAGGTGAGATGGCTTCCAAACATACTCCATGTCAGCCTATTGAAAACTTGACAGGTGTCTTTGTTCCAGCATGTGTGTAATGGTGTCGACACAACCTGCGTAGCGGTTGTGCAGAACTTGCACAATGGATTTTCAATTTTCCATGTGTCCCAAAAAGTAATACTTGTGTAAAAATTTAAGGATTTTAGTGTAGATTATAGTGTTGTGAAGATAAACCTCTCTCAGTTTCTTTGAATTATTCCCTGGCTTCCAAGAAATTGCTCTAAAAAACCATGAATAAAACAGAGTATTTGTATACTCCGAAAAATAAGCTTTGAAGATGCAATCAAATCTCCCAATATATGACACATGTTCAAACTATGGAAGAGGTTATTATTTTTTTTATGCTATGGTTCACAGACACCCTGGTCAACGGGTGGCACAACATCCACGGAAAAATCTGGGCTGATTGACCCCGAAGGGAATCTAGCCCCGCGGCCCACTAGCAAGGCCTAACCCCAAGGGCTTCTGGGAGAATGGACCCTGTGACCTCCCGATGGCGAGGAACTGATTTTGACCAACTGAGCTAACCCTTCAGGCTTGGAAGAGGTTATTGTTATTTTCCCTTTCCTTGAGAAAAAAACCTTTCAGTTTCCAAAAAATATCCTTCATGTGGTTGGAAACCGTTATGCAAAATGATGACTAAAACAGAGTGTTTTTGCAACAAATTCCCACAGTGATGAGTATAGGGGAGTGGTAGTGGTGTCATGGGGAAAGGTTTAGAACGACAGGAGGGAAATGAAATGTAATGTGATTAAGAGGTAAATGATATGTGAAAAGTGGATTGGATGTAGATGATATATGAAGGTATGTATAAAGGGAAATGGGGAAATAGGGAAATAGGGAAATAGGGTAAGGAATAGGGAAACATGGGGTAAATAGGAATAAGGGATCATAATTTAAAACATATTTAATGACTAGACCTCATGACCATCATAACTTTAGTTTGACACAACTTCATGTTTTCGACTAGACCTCTTGATGACCACACCTATGATGACATTTTGTATAGTGACACTCGAACTTATGACATCATCTATGACATTAAGTTTGATTTTATTAAAACTAACCATTTAGTCATTTTGAGACATTTGACAAATGAAAACTTACTGACCCTAACATTGGATGCATTGGGGATGGAAACCTCCCTGTGAGGTGCCAAGAACAAAAATGCAGACCATATGCCTAACCATTGGGCAATGGAAAGAATATGAAAAAATGAGAAAAAGACTAATAAAACTATAAAAATTTATGGGACGGACTGATTGAAAAGGACTACAATACTGAGAGACTCTTATATGATAAACTAACTTATTTATGGCAATATAAAACCGGGACCTTATGGCCTTCACCTCGGGCTTCAAATCCCAACTACTACTACCTACACTTGCATTATTCAAAAGTAAAATGGTATAGACAATGGAACCTTGCATATGTTGAAAGTATGTACACTAGGTAATCACCTCCTTCCAATGTAGCCAGTCAAGCAAAAAGCTACTTGATCGAGTGCCTCTCACTATTGCCTTGAACATGCAAAAAAAGGCAAGACTCACAACCCAAATTTCCACTGAAACTGATATTTTTGGTGTAGGAATGCTACTAAATCTAACTTCATTGATGACTGTGACAAATTGGCAAGAGGAATTTGAAAATCATGAAATATTACATGTTCTTGATGATCAACAAAAATAAAGGGGTTTTCTTCAAAAATCATGGCTAATTGTTCTTCTTCATTGGACTCCTCATTTTCTGAACCTTGAGTGACTTTTCCTTTGTTTTCACTCTTCTCATCTAAAGAAAAAGCTTTAAATTTTCTTGAGGGAGCGAATAGAACAAATGCATCATGTATAATGGCCGTGACAAGATTTAACATTTCATGTATATCAACAAAAGTATAATCTTGGATTTTTAAAAATTCCAAAAATGTCAAATCAATAGGTGTATAATCATGAATAGATTTTTCACTATCTAAGGAATCTAAAACAATCAACTCTTCATTATCATATTGTAAATGTGGAATGCTGTCGAAATGAACTAGTTCACTACTTGCCTCTTGATCCTACAACAACTGACAAACTGGGTGCATATATTCACCTATCTCAGGAGAAAGGATATGAACATCTACATCAAGTTCCTGATTGATTTCATCTTCAGCTAAAAGAGAAAGTGTTGTCTACTGTAAATTTTCTTGAATGTGATGGAAACTAGTTTCTATTATTCCATCCTGATGAAAATATAACTCAAACAAAGCTTCTTCAATTTCACTATACATGAAATCTTGATCATAAATTTGAATTCCCATATGTTGAATAAGATCATCAAAATTTCCATAGAAGCTTTCTATAAGCACTATAGACGGGTAATTTTGCATATAATTTTTACAAAATTCTGCATAAAAATCCTTAAGCTAACATAAACTAGCAGTAGGCAATACTTCATACCACGATCTTGCGCTGTTCCCCAAAGTAGCCATGAACATTTTCATTAGGAAATCCTCATGAAAGTCAACCCCAAGTATACATACATGCATTTGAAATTTGATAAGATGTAAAATAGCATCATCACCATTCTCATTTTTGAACTTTGGCAAATATGATTGCTAATCTGTACGGGGCATTCAATTTGGAAATCCTGGAATAATAGATCTGTCCATAGGAGCATACCTACATTCCATTATTGAACTCATCTTGAAAATGTGGAGACACTGGTGGAACTAGAAAAGTTGGTTTCTGCTTGATTGGATTTTCCAGGTGAATGTTTTAGCCTTCCCATGTCTGATTGTTGTTCACCATCAACAACCAAATCTGAAACTTTGAAATTTTTTCCTAGGGAAGTTGAAACCATTCAGAACCTTACAATGGTGACAATATGCTAGTACTTCGTAATGTCCATTCAGGCTGAGAAAATGGTTACAAAGGTGACCACAAACCGCTTTGGGCTAGAAACCGATCTTTTCTAGCCGGAGGGGGCTCCCTGTCTAAAAAATATATACTTTAAAGCACAAATTTATAGCAAAGACCAGTTATGACAAAGGAATTTTGAAAGTATTTGGTTGAAGTGTGAATGGATAGATAGGTATAAACACATGATCAATTTAGCCTTTTACTCGTTTACTTATGCAAGTAAACCGACAACTATTACAAGGGTTTTTAGGCATGACTTTGGGATACAATGACGGGTTGTAGTATAGAGGAGATAAACTAAAACAAAACAAATTCTTCCTTTGCAATAAGACAATGCTGTTTATATAGGAGAAAGAGAGATTAAATAGAGAAGATAACATGCATGAGTATATAACATTTCATTTGAAGCTGAAATGTGAAGACAGTTGAAAAAGAGAAGCTAAATTGAATTCTAAATCAATTGACATCAAATACTCCTAAAACACAAAGAGGAAATAAAATAATTGAACAGTAAACAAAACAACTCCCATACACCATACCGTAAGAATCCTTGTATAGTGAAATCGATAACCCTCAATACATAAGCAACATTCACCATGAATTGATCACACAAGCATGAATTTCGGAAAATTAGCACTAACACATCACTGAAACATCAACAACATGTTCTGTATTCATTCATAAAAATATATAATCGATACATAGGATCAAAATATGTTTAGGTTCACAGTATCTTTGATCAAACATAGGATTGGTCTAAAACTAAAACAAAAATAGTAAATTGTTGTTTTTCTAATGCCTTTCCTCAAGACATAAAACATAAAGCATATTTTGTCCCTTAAAAAAAAACAAACTTTTTAATACAAATTAACTTAGTAAGTCTTCGAACTGATCATCATGATTGAAAATAGCAAAAACACAAAAACTGCTTTTCTGACTGTTCAAAAAGTTACAAATTTTTTTCTTTTGGAAATGGCACATGGAGAGCTGTTGAGGAGATCATATGGCTACCAAACCTACTCCATGTCAGCCTATTGAAAACCTGAGAGGTGTCTTTGTTCCAGCATGTGTGTAATGGCATGGGCACGACCTGCGTAGAGGTTGCGCAACAGATTTTCAATGGGCCATTCTCCCAAACAGTAATATCCATGTAAAAAATGAAGGACAATATTGTAGATTATAGTTTTTGGAAGATAAACCTCTCTAAGTTTCTCCGAATTCTTCCTTGTCTTCCTAGAAAATGCTCTGAAAAACCATGACTAAAACAAAGTATTTGTGCAGTTTGAAAAATATGCTTTGAAGATGCAATCAAATATCCCGATTCGTGACACCTGTGTAAAATCTAGAAGAGGTTGTTTTTATTTGCCCTGTCCTTGAGAAAAAAATCTTTCAGTTCCAAAAACATCTCCTTCATGTGGTTGAAAACCATTTTATAAAATGGTGACTAAAATAGAGTGTTTTTGCAACAAATTCCCACAATGATGAGTATAGGGGAGTGGTAGTGGTGTCATGGGGATAGGTTTAGAATGACGGGAGGGAAAGGAAATGTAATGTGAATAAGAGGTAAATAATATATCAAAAGTGGATAGGATGTAGATGATATATGAAGCTATGTATAAAAGGAAATGGGGAAATAGGGTAAGTAATAAGGAAACATGGGATAGATAGGAATAAGGGATCATAATTTAAAACACATTTAATGACTAGACCTCATGACCATAAAAAATTTAGACAGACACAACTTCATGTTTTTGACCAGATCTCTTGATGTCTACACCCATGACGACATTTTGGATAGTGACACTCGAACTTATGACAACATCTATGACATTAAGTTTGAATTTATTCAAACTAACCATTGAGTCATTTGGAGACATTTGACAAATGAAAAACAACTGACCCTAACACAACCCAATATGAAAAATGTCATGCTGCCCCTGTCTTGTAGTTCTGGATTTCTTTTGCAAAAAATTATTTTTTGTCAACTCTACCTGAGCATCTAGTTCCAAATCCTCCACATAAGGTAGGACCTGTTCCTCTTCCTGATCTAGCATGGAAGGCTCATAGAGTTTAAAATTATCTACATTCACTTTTGAGTAAATGCACATATATAGTGGTAAAATTATTCAATAGGAATTATCACCCATATTTTCTAGTATCTCAAAGGGACCATTCGTCAGAGCCTTAATTTTTATACCAGGCCCCTACAACCTCTCCTTTTTCAACTGTAGCCATACTCCGTCTCCCACCTTGAATGATTTATCTATTATGTGTTGATCATTGCTGGCCTTATGCTTCTCCTATGAATTTTGCAGTGTTTCTTGTACTTGTAGATGGATCTTCCTGGTCTTCTATATAACTTTTTCATCCCTCAAAGCATCTATTGTAAGATCTTCCCTCACTCCTCCTTGCTTCCCATATGCAATATCCAAAGGTGAAGTTGGAAAATATCCAAAACAAGTCTCAAATGGGGACTTTCCTATAGAAGTGTAGACTAATGTTTTGTAGGAATGATGTATATATACCAAATTTTCATCTGAGTTCTTCAGATGCTTCTGGTTGTATCCCCTCAAAAGCTGTACCAAATTCTTGTTGAATAATTTTGTCTTCCCATCTGTCTATGGATAGAATGCTATAGATCTCTTCAACTTTGTATCCATCTTCTCCCATAATTTAGTCCAGAATGCACTGAGAAATATTGTATACGTGTCTGAAGCGATGCTCCTTGGTATCCCAAAGTGCACCTAGACCTATCCAAAGAACAAGTTTATTTCTACAGGGCATCAGAACACACATCTTGATGATCCTGTCAAATACCACAAAAAAGTAGTCATGTCCCTTCCTAGTTGTCGGTAAACATCCCACACAGTCGATAGAAATTTTTTCCCAAGGACAATTAGGTACAGGTAAGGGATGATATAGACCCTGTTTCTTGTTGCTAGGTTTGCTGGTACAACAAAGCATGCATCCTCTTATAAACCTAGCTACCCAATCTTTCATCTTAGGTCAATACACACACCTATGAAAGTTAGCCACAATCTTCCCTACACCAAGGTGCCCTGCAACCTTGGAGGTGTGAGCCTCTCTAATCAGTTGCAAACGCTCACATTTAGGAACACAACTTATCAAGCCTATAGAGTAACCCATCCTAGAGATGGTATTCAATGGTGTTTTCGCCATCGTGCACATGAATCTAACTCTGCAATAGTTGATACACCTCCTTGAAGTCCTCATAATCTGAATATGCCTCTTTGTATGCATCATGGGTGAATGGCTCCATGTGCATAAGAGTCCCCAAAGATGTAATATTTGATGTGGGTGGCCTTGATAGCATATCGGCCAACTTGTTTGTGCTACCCTTCTTATACTTGATCAACAAATGAAACTGCTGTAAAAAACCCATCCACTTGTAATGCCTGGTCCGCTGTAGCTTACTCAGGGCCTGCAATTATTGTAACAGATGGTGATATGTGTAGATTACTATCTCCTTTTCCATAAGATAATGCTTCCACTTCTTTATATCTTGCACCATGGCACAAAGCTCCTTATCATATGTAGGGTAGTTAAAAAATGCCCCATGAAATACTTCAGAATGGTAGCATATAGGGCTTCCTCCCTGCATCAATACAACTACCATAACATATCCAACCACATCTATATCCACTTTGAAAGGCCACTGTAAGTTTGGTAATGCTAGAACTGGTGCTTGAATGATCTTCTTCTTTAACTCCTCAAAATCCCTTTGTTGACCTTTTTCCCATTGAAAACTCTTGCCACTTGCTGTTATGGCATGGAACGGTGCTGGTACTGCTAAAAATGAGGTTACGAATTTCCTCAGGTACTGTGCTACCCCAATGAAACTCCTAACCTCATAAACATTAGTAGGCACTAACCATTTCATGATGGCGTCCATATTGGAAGGATCTATCTTCAACTCTCCTCCACCGATCACATACCCTAGATACACCAAAGACTGTTGTGCAAACTCACACTTCTTGAGATTTGCTAGTAGATGGTGCTTCTTCTATGTTTCCAGAACTTGCGTCAAATGTGAAATATGCTCCTCCTAGGTAGCACTATATACCAATATATCATCCAAATAGACAATAAAAAAAGAATCTATAAAAGGGCGTAGTACATCATTCATTAATCTCATAAATGTAGTTGGTGCATTACATAGGTCAAATGTCATAACTAACCACTAATACAAACCTTGCCTAGTTTTGAAGGCAGTCTTCCATGTATCTTCTTCTTTGACTTGAACCTGGTGATATCCAAAATTCAAGTCCAACTTGGTGAAGTATTTTTTTTTGCTACAACTGATCCAACAAATCAACTATCCTGGGTAGGGAGAATCTATTCTTGAGATTTTATTTGTAACACCCTCCTCCCACCTCTACCCAAGTAACTGACCAACCAGCGTAAACATGTGATGATAAGTTACTATGATATGATTTTACCTCCTAATTCATGTTAAGGAAATGGAACCAATGGAAACACACCATAGAGACCTTCAACATCAACAATAGGACTCCTAGGAACCTGTTACATAGCATTTTGTCACTGTCCCTGTACTCCCCATTCCACGATCCCAGAGGACATCTACAATGACCCTCATGTGTTTTCCCATCATGAAGAAACTCCCATTATGTCCCTCTTCATGAACAAAACATTTCCCTTTAGCATCATTTCCCAAGAATATTCCTTTTACCCCACTTTACAAGACCGACGCTAATGACCAGTTCATCCCCCATGCCAATCTGCAGAGTTTAACACTGGGACTAGTGTCGATCAGTGCTACCGAGCCTTGTTCCAGTCGCGCTAATCATATTTTGGAAAGTTTTTTAAATATGGAGTCAAAGCTTCCAGATCTATAAGCTTCATAATGGAAGTTTGGTAGATGGTTGGGCAAGATGGAGCCAAAGAAGTGAGTTTGGGCTCCTTTCCCCTATTAGCATGGAACAAACTCAAGAGATAAGACCTTATCCCATGATGAGAGGAACCATCTCCCATCCATCCAAGCTATATAAACCTCTCTTTTACCAAGCTAAACTAGTATTGGAGTGAGTTTGAATGATCATCAAGTCATTTGCAACTTGTAGTTTTCTAGTGTATGTTTGTGGGAGAATAGTGTGTTTTGGTTTGATTTGAGACTAGAGGGAAGAGGCCTTAAAACTTCCATTGTTGGGGCTATCCATGAAGTGCTAACGAAAGTGTAGGAACTTGGATACGTTGGAGGAGAATAGCAACGTCAAGGCATTGGTTGTAATCTCTTTCTGATTTATATGAATGCAAATATTTATTGATTTCCTACATGAAGTGTTATTTTACATATTTATGGCTTAATGTTCCTTGACCTATTAAGTAGGATGAATACAATATTGTATGATATCATGTTTGTTGTTGTTGTTGTTTGCTTGTTTTAGGTATTCGAAGGAAGGAAATGGAATATAGCTGGAGTGAGGAAGCAGGATCATCACCAAGCGGAATAACGTTCTAAGAGGTAGGTCCTCTTAATTGATTCTAGTTGAAGGAGATTTTCCATAGATTGTTTGTTTGTGGCTAGACCCGCTCTCTCAGGCTAGAGGAATTGTTTGTGTCCACACTAAGAATTTACTTGCACCAAAAATTGGCAACCATACTGGGGAGCCAATCCTTTCTGTTTGATTGGTTTTCATTTTATGGTTTTGTGTGAAATTTTCTAGTATCACAATTTCCCTTTAGTTTTATTTGCCTTACCTGGTTTACTGCTTTAAGTCTGAAATTTAAAGTGGCAGGTCTAGTTTTGGCTTTTGAAAATTTTATTTTTTTCTTGAAATCCTCAATTAACACTCTTTTTGGCCAAATAGTCGCGCCGATCAGGCCTTTAAATGCTAGTTGTCAGTTAGGTAGTCGCTTCGGTCGTGCCGAATAGTGCTAGCTTTCAGTTAGGCAGTCACTCCGATTCTGGTAGGTGAAGATTAGGGTTTCTCCTAGATCATAACCAGTGTGTCTTGCCCTCTTAATTTCTACCTCTTACCTTGTTTTGCCTGTGTTCTCCCTGATTGGAAAGCTTCATTAGCTTGGTTTGTGTGCTTGTTTGGTTTGCCTTCTCTTTACTTGATTTTTTGAGTCTTTGGTTGGTTTGTGGCTCTAGGGCATCTAGGTCATCATCCATTAAGTTGTTTGTGCGCTCATCAATCAAAGTTGTTGGTTAGCTTCTCCTTGCATTTCGTTTTTTAGTCCTTTTATCGCTTTGATTTCAATTAAACAAGTTTTGTTTGTTCTTCTCTTGATTAAGCATCTCTTTTTGGGCATAGATTACATTGCGTTCTTCATTGGATCGTTGCATCATTGGTTTGGAAGGAATTCTCTTTTCGTTCTTTCCATTTGATTTATGTTGATTGTTTTGAAATTTTTCATTGAAGTGTTTGTGAAAGATTCATGTTATCATTCCGTTGAAAAATACATCATTCTAGTTTGCTGAATCAATATGTTACATTAGCTAGCATCATTGAAGCCTAGGGTCACATCATCATTTTTATTCGAAAAAAAATGAATTTTCTTTACTGTTAAAAGGACTAGTTGAAGTGCATTCGGTAGGAAGATTCAATGCATTTTGGAGATTTATTAGTGAAATATTTTATTCTTTGATTGTTGCATTGATTGTGTGTTCTCTATCTCTCAATTAGTGTTAACTTTCATCGAAGACAAAGATTTCCTTTCTCATATAGCTGCATGTAGGAGTTTTTCAGTTGCTAGTGGTAGGGCCTTGTAATTGAAACCTAATTCAAGATCAACCATTAAAATTTATCGAATTAACATGAGGAAGCATTAAAACTTAATGCTTCCATTTAGAGGTCTAGGCTAGAGACGTGTTCCAACGTATTTAAACCTAGCATCATTCGCTTCGACACTAGACAATGTTAGTACAGACTTATGCTCCCCATACCGTCGTGTATATAAAGGGAGACCCCACTAGGTTTGCAATCCTTTATGTGTAGGAAGCCAAGTCTGCTACCCTGTAAATGTGATACACCAAACACAACATTCAGGGAGATTTCTTGCCCATACTTTTCAATTTGCAGGGAGGTATTTTGCAGTTCATGGTTACCTGGTAATCCCTTTTGCCTAGATTATCCTGAGTATTAATTTTGGTCTTTTTCACTCTTTAAATTTAAAAGATCACTGAGTGCTTGTCCTTTCGATCTCATTTTAAATCTGAAATCGACTAGAGTCACCTTTCTTCCTTTTCTCGACTCTTAAAATATGAAAAGGCAAAGTTTTGTTTCAGTGTATTAAAATTAACTACCCACAAAATATACCTGGTTAAAGTTATCTTCCTTAGTGATTCTTTAGGGTCATTTTCAATGGCAACATTTCCAGAGTCTACCAGTCAAGGATAGCCCTCGAATGGGAATCCTGGTCATTTTCCTTCTTTTGGAAATGTTGGTGCTCCTTATATGGAAACTTTGTCCCTCCGTGGGTTAACCATTGGTTTACCTATCTGTTTATTTTTGACCTCAGTGGTCCCGAGTGTCCTAACTCCTGTCCAGCCATCTCCTTCATCTGAACCAGATCATGTTGATTCTAAGGTTGACCTCTCACCTTCCCCTATTTCTTCATCTTCCTCTTCTACTTCACCTAGTGAAAGTTTGAAATCGAGTAAGTAGGAGGCTAAGAAGAAGAAGAAGAAGACGAAGAAGAAGAAATCAGATAAGCGAGAGGCCAACCGTGCGGCTATTACTCCAAACGCACCTCCCTGTTGTGGCAGTAAACAACCCCCCTTTCTTATTTAGTGTTATTACTAATACTAAATAAGTGGGGACCCTTAGTCAAAGAATTAAAAAAAAATGAATTAGTTCTTGTTTTTTTAAAATAAAACTTACCATCATAAACTTAGGAAAATACCTTGAAAATTCTAAAAAAGCTTAAGTTTCATGATGAGGAAAGAAAAAATCACTCCTTAAAGAATATTGCATCACATGCCTTAGAAGCGCACTTATATTAGAAAACCTCAAAAACGTCGATATGCGATGTTGCATATCACAAAATCGCATTTCGCATAAAATACATCAACATTTCGATATTGCAATATTGCAATATAGCGATATTGTGATCAAGCGATATCGCGATCAAGCAATATCACAATATTGCGATAAATCACTAAAGTGACCTTGCGACAGAGTAGCACAGTGATAGTGCAATAATGCGATGCAGCAATCTGCGATGCTGCGAAGCAAATCACATAATCACTCCATAGCAAAATCTTTCGGCTCATTATTCAAGAAAACGTTTTTTTATAAACCGAGACCTGGTTATGCGCTTTAATGCTAACTAATGAAGTAATTGCCAATTGTTAAGGAAATATGGTTTTGTGTTTATCGAAGAGCCAGTTCACGTAAGGTGGTATATTTTTGCATGTCTTCGGCATTTGAAGCTTTCCCGTCACTTTCCTTATCATTACTCTCATCTCACTTGTAAACTGCAGGAATGAAGAACAAAAGGATTATACAATGCAGTATACAGAAACTATGAGGAATAAAGGCAACGCTCCGATGTCTGAAGATAAAATGGCGCCCATGTACATAGACACTGCATGCAACAGAGACGTGAGTATTCCCACCTGGGAAGGCATGTATAATCTAGTTGAAGAAGAGAATCCTAAGGTAATGAGATTCATGGCTACTGCGAGTTCACAGAGGTCTTCTGAAGCATTAGTTACAGATCTATCTTGTTCATTCCTGTACCGGATAGAGGCAAGGTCCAAAATGCTCCCCTACACAGATATGGCTAAAAGGATACTGGAAAGTGTGGATAAAAACAGACAGTTTAGCACTTAGGGTCAAGAACTTAATGGACCATTATGTTCACAAAATTTCAGCTTTTCATCCGATAAAAGAAAGCACGCAAGAGGCGAAAATCGCACCAAGGAAGCCCGAATCAAGAAACAAAGGTATTTTCCAATACGCAATCGCGCATCGTTGGGTAAAACTTCTCGAAATGGAAAGCTCCTAATTGCTCAGCTACCTATAAGCCCCAGAAATTCAGGAAAAGTATATTAAAGATAAAAGGTAAAACTTGAATCCGAAAATCAATGGTAATGGTCAGAAATATCTTCAAAGTACCCAGTAAAACTACATAGTCAGTGTATGATTCTCAAAAGCATCATAAATTCTGCCGAAAATATGGTGACAACTCTTGCTGATTCCATTTTTACAGCACAGTTAAAGGCTGAAGTCGGCCAACCAACTCTTCTCAAGAAAATGCTGAATGCTTGCGACGTTAAGGAGTAGATACAGAAATAGTTAGATTTTAGATTTAATTTTAGAAATAGTTTTACTTTATTTTTCCTAGAAAAAGGACGGTCATTTAAACCGTATCCTAAATTTTTGTAATAAGTTACTTTTAGATGTAGTTATTAGTATTTAAACCCTTCTCATGCATTTAGAGAAGGGTCCAGAAATTTATCAAAAACCATGCACTTTTGCACCCTCTGAGGAGGTTTTGATGAATGAATGGAACATAATTTATTGATTTTTGCATTTCATATCTGCTACTGATGTTGCACTTCTGTACTCTTAATGGATGTTGCATTGAGAAGAGATAAATCGTTATCGCTTGAAGCTCATGAGTAGAACTAGTTATAAATGGTACTTCTATCTCTTAACTATTTCTATTTCTTGTGTTAAAGTGACATTCAAGTTCAATTGTTTATATGTTAATGCGTGAATTCCTGAGTTATCATTTGGCACTTTTGTACGGCGATAGCTATTTATTTATGCTTAATGTATGAATAGCTTATTATGTGATATGCTTTTCACAGCTGTTTCACCTAACTTTTTATGCGAAGTGGTTCATCTATATTGAATTCTTTTCTTATAGCAGTTGAATAATATTTATTACCGATTGTTATCTGAAATCATTTTAGATCGCATAACAGAAAGATTACACCCGGGTTAGTATAGACTTAGATATTTCTGTTTATTAGAATAAAATAGCATGTCATTAGATTAAATTTAGAATTAGATCATTTTAATTAGGAACTGTTAGATCAGAAATGTCAAATTCTACACACACACACTCATATATTGGGAAACTGGTCCCATATCCCCAGTCGGACCCGCTATACCAAACGGAAAAGGAGCTGCCAACCAAGGTCCGGACCGGGTAGGTATCCCCCTTGTTGCTGACCCGATTTTCGGGGCTTCAACACTCCCATAGACAAACCTTCTGATCCTTCATGGAAGGTTAGATTCCCTTGCAAGCTGTGTAAGGGTGACCATCTCCTTCGAGACTATCCTCGTATTCCCAGAGTCTTAGAGGTATGGTCTCAAAATCTGGATCAATCATTGCAATCGACCTCTGGAGATCATGTCAATGCTACACCCTCAGCCAATGATGGTAAGAAGAAGGGAAAGATTATATTCCCATGTAGGTTATGTGAAGAAAATCATCTTCTTCACCTTTGTCCTCTTATGGATAAAGCTTCCAAAATTTTGGAAAACCTTACAGCTCCTCAACCTCGACTTCCTATTTTTTATCAGAGAATTTCTTCTAACCCTCTCCTAATTGGTAATGAGATTGACTTGGATTCATCTCTTGCCCATCCTTCTCTTCCTGAGCATGAATCTCTTGTGTTTTTTCCCGACTGACCATTGGTCGAAAAGAGTGTCGACTTGGCTCCATCTTTAGTTGTTCACTCTGTTCCTGAAGAGAGTAGTGATCATACTGCTCATGTTCTTCTTGTCCCCTCAGATTCTCATGAATCAAAGAGTGACCCTCCCATCCCGGTTGTTCAGGAGAATCCTTATCCTATTCTTCTAGATGATGGAGGGAATCATATGATACCTTCATCAAGTAGTTCTGTCATTTCTTTTGATTGGAGTCAATTGACTGCTTTCCACCTCCCATCTTGTGTGCCTTTCCAAATCATAGTATGAGCCTATAATATGGTAGTAAATGGCACTATATTAGATGAAGGTGCGTCTATTAGCATCATGTCTTCTACTACTTGGAAAGCTTTAGGATCCCCACAGATTTTTCCTATCACTCAGAATCTGTTGGCTTTCAACAGAGGAACCAGTCAACCCTTGGGGGTCCTTCTGAGGTTCCCTATTACTTTGAGACAAAAGACCATCTATATAGATGTGATGGTAGTCCAAGGTCCCTTACATTTCAATATTCTCCTTGGATGTGACTATGTTTATGTCATGGGATCTCTTGTTTCTTCATTTTTCCGTGTTGTTTGTTTTCCACAGGAAGGGAGAATTGTGACCATTGGTCAACTATCGTTCATTGGTCACCAGGCATCTCATTTGAAACCATTGTCCCCTCTTGTCTCTTATTTTCAAGCAATACCTTCCCCACCACAGGTCAATTATGTGGCTACCCATTCCGTCTCTACATCTTTTGATGATCACACATATAGTATTGTACATTATGTACTGGGGGCATTGGAACCCGATCTATCTTTGGTACCAAATGACATGTATTCCTCCTAGAGCGTGGTTCTTCCATCTAGTGAAGACCTCTTGGGAGCCATGTTCTCTTATGGGTCATGAACAGGCGTGTGAGCATAGTTCCTTGTCTTGTGTTAAGTTCGTTAAAAAATGAAACAAGGGTCATGAGGATAGTTCATGGTCTTGTGTCAACATTGTTAAAAAATGAAACAAAGGGGGTGAGCATAGTTCTTTGTCTTGTGTCAAGATCATTAAAAAATGAAACAAGGGGCTCGAGGATAGTTATTTTACTATGTCAACCTCATTAAAAAATGAAGCAACTACCTTTTCGAAATTGAGTCCTTGATTAAGATCTCGTAAAATCCCAGTCAAGTCTTTCCAAAATCTCGAAAGTGAACCTTCGTTCCATCCACCTAGTTGACTGAAATGAAGCTTGGGGGGTATGTACCTCGATTGAGTCATCATGCTGGGGGCATGAAAACTTATAACAAGCATAGTTTTTCATTTCAAGCTTGTATAAACATGAAACCGAATCCAAGCGGAGTTCTCCATGGTTCAAGCTTGTGTAAAAATGAACCCATGCACAATTTACATCTCGTGATTGCTGTTTTTATTAGCTAATTTATACTAGAAGAACCTTGGTTATTTCATTCCATCACCACTATCTCTTTGGCCAATCATATGCTTTCACTTGGTTGTTTTTCCTTTCCTGAGGGGCCGCAATGATGAATGGTTTTATTAGCCAGCCTCTTGACCATTACATGTTTTGAGAAATTCCACCATTACTGGAACCAGTTGCTACCCTTTATACCACTCATTCCTCCAGGATGAGTCACCTTTAAGCTCTTTTCTGACTCATAAAAAATGAAAAGATTTCCAAGTATTTTTCCCTTTTTGACTCGTTAAAGAGAATAAAAATGGGGGGTCTGCTTTCAATTCTTTTCTGACTCTTTAAACATGAAAAGATTGCCGATCTCTCGTCATTTTGAAACCGTTAAAGGTTGTGATATGTTGTTTACCCTGTATATTTTTATCCCTTTTTCAGGCTGGGATAAACTATTTACAAAAAAGGTACTCCTTGGCTGATATTGTCAAGCGGTTCTCTCAAGTATTGTTTTCTACCTTTTCGGGCTCGAGAGACATAAATGTATGAAAAGGACCTTTTGGAGTTTTCTTTTCTGTGTCTTTTTCAAACTCTCTAAACATGAAAAAGATACCGAGTTTTCCCTTTGTCGAACTCGTTAAACTTTAAATGACATCGGACTTGTCATTATGACGAGACTGAGCTACTCCTTCATAAGGCTCGTAAAACTTAGTAGGATGGATCCATTTGAAGGATGGAGTTATATTTCAAGCATATGCTATCCCCATCAAGCTTGTGTAAAAATAACTAGGGTACTCGCCAGAAATGGTGGGGGGAAATTGGAAATATTTCATTAGTTGCATTCTTCATTTGAGGCATCTTGTCGCTCTTAAACATTAACACTCATCTGTTGTTCATGTCGAGTTTTGGGACATCCTCACTCTATCACTTTCCTCCTTGAGTTTTGGGTTATCCATTTTAAACCTCTCATATGATCTCTGAAACTTCACCATGACCTTTGATCCTATGATGTCAAATGCTTCCAAACTCCAGAGTCATGTCATCCATATATTCAAGAGAAGTCTTCCTACCTGTACATTTTCTGATCATATTGGATTACTCTCATTCATTGTGTTTCCCATTTTGTGTCGATGATGAAGGATTCATTATGACCTTCCTTCGGTGGATCACTTCTTGTCGACTTCAGCTCATTATCCAGGGAGTTGATCTAGAAACTCCTTTCTAGTACCTTCGAGCTTGCATGCCCTAATGGCAATATCTTCGCACTTGACGACAGGTTCTCATCATTGGCCTTCGATCGAAATATTTCACAAGTGTTCGACCTTAGTTCCTTATTCACATTTCGTGAATTATGCTGCTGGTACCTTGAGAGCCATTGTCATTATTAGTGGTTTCTCTCGTGCTTGTTAACAGTTCACATCATTGGCCACATGACGATGAAACTCTTTGAATCATAACTTTGTAAGAGCCTCATTCTGGCCTGCATGGCTTTATTGGACATGGTTGAAGACCAAATTGATTAATCCCTAGACCTAATTATCGAAAATGACTTTGTCCGTTAAAGGACCAGACCTTGACTATCATGGACTTTAGTGATCATTGACAAAATACCTAAGCTAGCAGGAGCCAAACATGAGGGGAAATGACTAGCATGACCTTTTCCGTCAGATTATGGCATGCCCCTAGTGGAATGCAGCTGGGTGAATGGAGCGGGACTCCTAAAAATGAAATGCAGAAAGAGTTTTGATCTCTGACGGAGGACTGACAAGACCGACTCTAACATTGGCTCCAATGGGGGATGGTAGCTCCTTGGAGGTGCCAATAACAACAGATCTATGGAAGAGCTAGACAGTGCCTTCGTCCATTGGGCTATGGAGTCATTATTTCAACAAAAAACACAAGACTCTGACTCATTTATGAAACTGAAATGACCAAAAAAACTGACTTAAATTTGACATTGAAATGACTTGAAGACTAACTTGACAAACTCTAACCAAACTGAAATAAAATGGTATTTACAGTGACAGCGGAAGCAGCGTTAATAACTCAGAAATGGTACCGCTTGAGTAGCCAACCATTGATCGGCCCTCCTGGACAATCTTCCCCGTTCATTTCCTTTAGAAGAAAGGCATTCTGACCCTGATATGCTGCAATTTTAAAGGGACTTTTTCTGAGGTTCTCGAACTTACCGTGCTTACCTTTTTCCTCATTCCTTGCATCCCACTTCAGCACCACATCATCCAACTAAAATTTGTCCACCTTTGCTTTTCTGTCATAAATTTTCTTAATCTTCTCCTGCAATTTGGATGTGTTCTTGAAAACTTCTTCTCTGGTTTGCTGCAAGTGGACCATTTGATTCAACCTCCTCTACATGGGATCTTCTTCATTGCCGGCCTCTTGAAGAAGTTTGACTACTGGGGTAGCGAGAGAGGTAGGAAATACTGTATCAACTCCATAAACAAGCTCGAAAGGTGATGTACCTATGGATTTCTTCAGACTGACCCGATCTACCCACAGTGCATTGACTAACCTCTTATGCCAGCTCTTCTTATTTATTTCCAGTAGCTTCTTGATGATGTTGAACAATGATTTGTTCGAAGACTCTGCCAATCCATTGCCTTGCGGATGATACGTAGTTGAGTGACCCAAAATGATGTGATATTTATGACAAAGCTCTACCATCCTTTTTGATTTGAAAATTGCTGCGTTATCAATGATTAACTTATTCGGGCAACCAAAGCGAGACAAGATGTTATTTTCAAGGAATAAAATGACTACTACATCAGTAGCTTGTCTGGTGGGAATTACCTCGATCCATTTCATGAAATAATCTGTCGCTGTGAGGATCCATCTATGCTGACTGACAGAAGCGAGATGAATTTCACCAATGAAATCCAATCCCCATTGTTGGAAAGGAGCACTCACCTCAATAGGCTTGAGTGGCAAAGGATGTAAATTCTGTCATCCTTCGAAAATTGGACACTTATGACAACTCTTGACCATCTTATATACATCAGCAAATGATGTCGGCCAATAGAACCCTAGTCTTAGAATTTTATTTGCTGTTGACTTCCAAAAAAGGTGACCACCACAGTCTCCTTGGTGGCATTCCTCCATGACCTTCTTTGCTTCCTTTTCCACCAAGAAATTTAACAGAACGCCACCGGGATCTTTCCAATATAGTGCAGAATTAAGAATGCAAAACTTGGAAGCTTTCAACTTGAGTGTTCTCGCTTTGTTTCTAGTCATGCCAGGCGGTGGTGACAAATTTTTAAGCACATATATGATATCTGAATACCACAGAGAAAGAGAAAATATTTTAGATACCTGAATTGACGATCCTTCCTCATTCCCATCGGACATAGCAGCGATCAGATTTATGTCCAAGGCGTGCAAGTTTGATTCGAACATTAACTTTGCCAATCCCTGTCCTTTAACCAGCTTTGTGGGCTTTATTTCCACATCATATTCCAGCAAGGATGCAATCCACTTGCCTCATCTTCCTTCTGGATCGGTCTGCACTAAAACATCTTTGACAGCAGCGTTAGGAACATAGGCAAAAATATGAGAATGTAAAATATATACCCGGAAATCTTTCAATGCCTTCACAAGTGCAAGGGCTTGCTTCTCAATGATGTTGTATTTTAAGGCTGCATCTCATATAGCTCTGCTGAAGAATGCAATGGGTCTTTCATGATCATCTCTTTTCTGCAATAACACAGCTGCCATAGTGTGCTCCGAAGCAAATAAAAACAATATAAAATCTTGAGTGTAGTCCAGACTGACTAGAACTGGAGTTGAGGAAAGAGCCAATTTGACCAAATTGAAAGATTTTACAGCCTCATCCGTCCATTTCACTTGGATTTCCTTCTTAAGCATGTTTTTCATCTCTCTTAGGTGTTTAGCAAAATTAGGTACAAAGTGGCGTAGAAAGTTCATTTTACCATTGAAAGATTGTATCTCTTTCTTATTCCGGGGTAGATCGATTTGTTGAATTGCTTGCACACGTGCTGGGTCAATATGAATGCCATCTTTTGAGATAATGTGCCCGAGTAGTTTGCCTTCTGTGGAGCACTTGGAAGGTATGCTTTTGACAAGAAATTTAGTGGGTTTTCAATAATAATTGTAACCTTTTCTGCATTGTGAATTCAAATAAGATAAAGGATTTTAATAAAATGTGCAAGAATTGACAAAGGAAGCTCAATTATTAATAATTGTCATTTTTTATGAAGGAATACGTGGAAGCAAGGGGTTGCCATCCAAAAGCGAGAAGCAGAGGAAGAATAACTGCTGTCCCTCCAGAGGGGAACCGGATGCGAACAAGATCGAGCAAATCAGAGCTGAATAGTCCAGGGAAAGAATGCGGGATATCGAGTCGGCGAACGCGAGAAAAAAAAGAGAAGGATTAACTGATTGGCGAATCCCTCAGGATCTCCGATTCTAAGGGATCGCTATTTTACTTATCTTTGATTATCTAGATACCTCCGTCATTACATTTATATAAAGGAACAACGTCATTGAGCAGAGAGACTATTGTTTTTATAATTTTAAGTTTCAGAACAAACTTTGATCATTGAGTCTCACTGAGACCTGGTTTTGTTATACTTCTATTGATGCGATTAATATAAAAGACTTGGTGTTTATTTCATCTCTGCGTCTGGAGTAACCTAAGGCGGTGTAGCATTGGCAGCTAAGGGCCCGGCTCCGAAGGACACTTGCTTTTGTATCATTATACGGTGATTTGTGTGTGGTTTGTTTATCTTTATTACTTAGCAATCTGACACATCTTTCATATGATATGCTATGCTCTGTTATGATCAATATATGAATGATTTCTCCATGAAATGACTCTGCACTATACAATTGGATCTATTCAAGGTTGAATTGCATCTTTAATCAGCTATTTCTGTAACAGAGTGTCGATATGAATGTTACTGTCATTGGATCCATGTGAAATAATATTTGTGGGACTTGAAAGTAACGTTACTCTGTTTAGCAATATAGTTATATCATTCATCATTCTCAGATTGCTATATTAGTATAGAACATGTACATATGGTTGATGCTTGTTGTTCCATAATTCATCAAGGATTGTTGTTCCATTTTATTATTGTTGTTCCATTTTATTATTGTTGTTCCATTTTGTTATTGCTGTTCCATTTTATTGTTGTTGTTCCATTTTACTATTGCTGTTCCATTTACTGCTGTTCCATTTACTGCTGTTCCATTTCCATTTTGCCGTTCTATTTTACCTTCTGCCATTTTATTTACCTACCTTTGTTGTTTTGGTGTGAGAGAAGGTCTAAGGCTGTAGTGAGCCTCAGCAAGACGCTGCCTAGCTCCCAGACCTATAAGTCCATGCTCTAATTTCCTTTCTTTATCAGTTTCTAGAGGGATGGGTTATTGCTTCTGTACCCTTGACTGATCAACTGTCTTGTGTGATTCTATCTTTTGGATTAGTTTAGTTACAACTTAGCATATGTTTTCTTTTGTATCTTCTGAACACTATAATACTAAGCATTACTCGGACAAATAGCCTCGGATTGAGCTACTCTTTGCAATAACAAAATGTTCCCAGATTGACTTATTAATGTGGAATAATTAGAGGTGTGAGAGACTCTAGTTATAGCTCTACATTTTGGCGTCGTTGCCGGGGAAGGAGTATAGCCATTTGCCTTTATAGAGTAGTGCGCAAATCTGCTAGGGGGGAGTTGGATCTTAAAAACGGAAGGTAAGAACCTGCGTACGGAGCATGTAAAAGCCCTGCTCCACCGTCCGCTCTCTTAGCAGAATTGCTGGTTGAATAGGATTAAGTAGTTTTTAGAGTGCATGACTAAGCAGAAAAAGCTAGAAAAGAATATCAAACCTCCAGCCAAACCTAAAAAATCCAAAGGACCGGTGACCCTTGGCCGAACAACCTTCATAGACGAAATCTATAAGAAAACTGAATCTCAGCCGTCGGTAGGCCTCAGAAAGATTAATTCTAAACAGCCTACTAGCTCCCTTCAGGCCACAACATCACCATCTGGAGCCTTTGCTAGGTGCATAGTCAGACTGATGAACAGGACTTTCAAGAAATTGAAAATTCTATGTCAAAATGACTGCAGGAAGGGAATTTAAGCAACCTTTGTGAAGGAGAAGGGGAAACAGGGGAAATAGGAGAACCAAGGTCTCCTTCTAGGATAATCCAACTATTAAATAGCCCAGATAAGGGGAGCACGGTCAAAGTTAATATTGAAGGCACCCCATTCCCTCAGATAGAAATTCCAGATAAGGGAAGTGTCATTAAAACAGTCCCTGCCAAGGCCGTTCCTTCTCAACCTAGGAACACCCTCTTAGAAATTCCGGAAGGTTATTGCCATATATTTGATCCTATGGCGCAGAATCAGCCAAACACTCAAACTTCTACATTGCAATATCCTATAGTAGATTCTGCTACAAATGCACCCATGAAAGCGATCCCTCTTCAACACATCCCAACGTTTCATGGACTTACATCAGAGGACCCCGATGCATTCTTATTTGAATTCGACGTGCTATGTAGAGGATATGATTACACCACTGACCCCCAGAAATTAAAATTGTTCCCCTCCACTTTGAAAGGAGTAGCTCTGAGATGGTTTATGGGTTTAGGTGGTGGAGTCATAAACAACTGGGAGCAAATGAAAGAATCTTTCCTCAATAAATATCAGGATTACTATAGGTCGAGAGAACTAAAAGATGAAATTTTCCAAATGACGGCTAGACCAAATGAAACTTTAGAGGAATACGTAGAACGTTTCCAGTATAATTTACAGAGATCCCCCTATGCATCACTACCTCTACCTGATAATGTGTTGAAAACTGCATTGATTAGAGGCATGAAAGAACAGAGGATTGAAACATTGAATATCATGGGAAAAGGGGATATTTACCAAGAGAATTTTGCTGACATCATTGATTTATGCATCAGGAGTTCAAGAGGTAGCACAAGGATAAAACCAATAGAATATGATCAGTTTTTTAGAGATAACAAAATATCATCAGAAGGAGTAACACGTGTAGAACTTGGGAATTTATTAGAAAATTTTAAAACTGATATTCTGGGGACATTAACTACACAGCTTGATATTGTGCAGGCTAAACAAAAGCAGATGGAGGCGGAACAAAAATCTGGCGATTTTCTGCCCCCGATGCAGAAGAAAACATAGCCACAAGGAATGTCCACTAGATGCAGTTCAAACATGTGCTATCTGTACGAAAGATCACCTTACTGAGAGTTGTCCCTCACTTCCTGGATTGAAGGCAGTATACAAGGAAGCGGAAGAAGAACCAGAGTCAGCATACTTTGTTAACTAGCGTCGCCAATGGCAACCTAGGCAATCTGGTATGTTTTCGGACCCAACTTCTTCTTTCCAGCCTCCGCAGTATAACGCTCAACAATATGGTATGTGGCAAAACCAATCTACACCCCCATTTCCGAACTAGTCATCACGGCCGTTTCCTTCTCCAAATCCATGGATGAATCAGACAGGCCAATTCGGCTGGCCAAATTTTCCCTACACCCCACGGTATTGGCAAAATAACTCATTTCCTCCACAATGGATTCCCCCTACTTCACAAGGTTCACCCTGGCAAACAAATTGGCCAAAATCGACATATCAGCCAACAGGAACTATTCCACTCCCTCAACCGACTCTGCCAGCTTTACAGCAAAACCCCCAGTCTAATCTGAGACCGCAACTCCTAGCCCAACCCAATCCCAATCCTAATAATAGACCGATCCAATCCCTCCAAATCATAGAAACATCAGAAATCGGACCTAACCTAAGGGAGTGCAATAATCTTCAGTTAAGATCTGGATGTATAATAGAAACAGAGGGAGACAAAACAGTTCACATTGAAGATCAGTTACCAATAGAACAACCGCTACAACAAGAGGGTGTAAATAAAGAACAGACCCATCAACAAGCAGGTACATCCTCTCCTCCTTTCCTGGAACGATTAGTCATACCACGACTAGTACAATATCCAGACTTTGACATTCTGGGAGAGTTACAAAACGTGTACATAAAAATTCCATTCCTCCAAGCCATTCAAGACATTTCTATATACGCAAAAACTATAAAAGAACTGTGCATAAAAAAATCAAGGAGGAATACAACCACTAACCCTAGAGTCTAGGTAGTCGGTATTTTATCTGACTTGTTATCAGGAAAAGAGACACCTATCAAATACGAAGATCCCGGAAATCCAATTGTAACTGTCCAAATCTATGGTCAAACCCTGACTAACGCTTTAGTTGATCTAGGAGATGCAATCAATATTTTGACAACCACTACCTACCAAAAGCTTGGCATTACATCAGTAGAACCTACTTCTACTTTGCTAGAATTGGCAGACCGATCTGTAGTTCGACCGGAAGGTACTCTATATGATGTCATGGTTTTTGTAGATTCCTGGGAATATCCAACCGATTTCCTGATAATTAATCCAAAAACCGACTGGATGGACATCCGCTAATACTAGGAAGACCTTGGCTTGCTACTGCCGATGCCTACATTGGTTGTCGCAGGGAAACATGACCATAACTAAAGGACCAGACATTAAAAATCTAGTTCTATATCCTCCCAGCACAACCAAGCCTTCCAATGATCAAAACTAATCAGTATCCTGTGTCATCCTACTAACAATATCAGATCCCCATTGACTGTACAGAAGGCTTTAGATTTTAAAGGACCAAACAGAAGATGATGCCATCAATAACTTCATTAGTCAAACTGAATCTAGATCTCACAACACAGTGTTTTCATGATAGAAGCAGCGTTTGATAGTGAGCTAGAAGAAGACCCTTTGAAAGATGCACATGACCAAACAATACCAGTGACTGTTGCTGCCAACAGTAAAGTAGTGGAAATTGAACCTGGTAAGAATCTGAATATCAACGCCAACCTTACACCAGACCAAGAAACAAAGCTCGTTAATCTGTTACAAAAATATCAAGGAGCATTTGCGTGGGATTACCCTAATATGAAAGGGATTGATCCTCAATTATGCACCCACCACATCTATATAGAAAAAGATGCAAGACCTATTCGTCAGTCGCAAAGAAGACTCAACCCCCATCTAAAAGAGGTAGTAAAAGCCGAAATTCAGAAACTTTTAGATGTTAATTTTATCTATCCCATCTCCGATAGTAAATGGGTCTCTCCCCTGGTGGTGGTACCTAAGAAAAATGGAAAATGGAGGATTTGCGTGGATTAGAGGGAGTTAAATAAAGCCACACAGAAGGATCACTTCCCTCTCCCATTCATAGACCAAGTATTGGACACTCTGGCAGGAAAGAAATTCTTTTCTTTCCTGGATGGCTTCAGCGGATACAACCAAATCCAAATTGCCCCTGAAGACCAGGATAAAACTACCTTTACTTGCCCTTGGGGAACGTTTGCCTATCGAGTTCTACCCTTTGGCCTATGTAATGCCCCTGCTACATTCCAAAGGGCTGTCCTTAGCATCTTTGCAGATCTAATAAACGATGGACTTGAGGTGTACATGGATGACTTTACACCATATGGAGATGATTTTGACCCAGGTTTAGATACCCTGGAAAAAGTCCTACAACGTTGTATCGCTACCAGGCTTTGTCTGAGCCACGAAAAATGTTACATGATGATGACAGAAGGGCTCATTCTAGGGCACTATGTTTCAGCAGCTGGCATCCAGGTAGACCCGGCCAAAATCTAGCTTCTTTTGCTTATCCCTACCCCCACTACTCAAACAGAGGTATGCAATTTTCTTGGATTTTCTGGGTATTACAGACGATTTATAGAACATTACTCACGTATTGCTGCACCTCTATATGCTCTAACTGGCAATGTTGATTTCTTGTGGACAGAAAAATGCGACCAGGCTTTTAAGGAATTGAAGAAGCTTGTATCAACATCCCCAATCCTTCGAGGACCAAACTAGAATTTACCATTCCAAATCTCATCAGATGCCTCAGATACAGCAATTGGTGCAGTCCTGGGGCAAGAAGAGGACAAAAAACCATATTCTATCTACTATATTAGCAAAAATTTATCCTCTGGCGAAGTGAATTATACTGTCACTGAAAAGGAATTCCTGGCTGTAATACATGCTGTTAACAAATTTAGACATTATATCACAAGCTATCCCATTGTGTTATATACAGATCATTCTGCTATCAAATATTTGGCAAACAAACCTATTACGAATGCTAGAATAACCAGATGGTTGATCTTATTGCAGGAGTTCGATATCACCATCAAGGATCGACCTGGCAAGGAGAACCCTGTAGCTGATTTTCTCTCACGAATACCGAAATCAATTGAAACAGCAGCAGTCGAAGATCAATTTCCTGATGAACACCTGTTTGCTGTTGCTGTTCGAACACGCTGGTATGCTGATGTCGCCAATTACCTTGCAGTAGGTAAGCTACCAAAACACTTAACCCCTCAGGAATGTAAGAAGATTGTTCAGAAGAGCACTTGATTTTCGTGGATTGGAGGCCATTTGTTCCACATAGGGGCAGATATGCAAATTAGGAGGTGTATTCGAGAAGACGAAATCTTTGACATTTTAAAAGCTTGCCATGACGGACCATGCGGGGGACACTTTGCTGAAAAGAGAACAACACACAAAGTATTGCAACGGGATACTATTGGCCTACAATTTTCAAAGATGCCAAAAAAATTTCACAAGCCTGTGACAGTTGCCAGCGAGCAGGATGACTTGGCCAAGCCGATGAGATGCCTCTGAGACCACAATTGGTCATTGAGCCATTTGAACGTTGGGCTCTTGACTTCATCGGGCCCATCAATCCATCATCAAATCAGAGGACATACATTCTGGTGGCGACAAATTATGTTACTAAATGGGTCGAGGCCGAATCATTGCCTAAGGCTACAGAAGACTCTGTAATACAATTCTTGTTCCATTTGTTTGTACGTTATGGACTTCCCAGAGAACTAATCACAGATGGTGGACCACAATTTGTTGGAAATAAATTAGCTACAACACTTAACAATTATCATGTCCAACATAAGATCACTACCCCATACCATCCACAGGCAAATGGGCAAGTAGAAAGTAGTAATAAGGTAATAGAATCAATTTTAACAAAAACCATTGCATCGCATAGGCGTGATTGGGCCGCTCAACTACCTGAGGCACTGTGGGCTTATAGAACCACATGGAGAAGTACTACAGGCTATTCACCTTATCAATTAGTGTTTGGAAAACAACCAATCTTCCCCATAGAATTCGAAATCCAAACGCTACGAACTGCACAGGAATTTGGCCTAGATCTGAGTGAGGCGCAAATCAATCGATTACAGCAGATTAATGAATTGGACGAAATTAGGCTCTCTGCATTACAAAACACAGCATTAATTCAACAGCAGCGAGCTAAATGGCGTGATGCACTTATCAAGAATAAAGTCTTTCATGAAGGAGACTGGGCTCTATTATACGACTCTCGGTTTCAGGACTTTCCAAGGAAACTCCAGACTCGATGGTGAGGACCATACGAAATCTAGAAGGTACATGACAATGGGACCCTTACCCTGATCACAATTGACGGTTCTGGATATGCATTCAAAGTAAATGGCCACCGAGTTCGTCTCTATCGAAAGCCACTCACTCGGGAATCATTCTGTCAGCAGCTACGACAAGATACTGATTTGGAAATCTTAGGAGGGGAAGCAAAATCTTCCTCACCTATAACTTAAGCAATTCATTTTTTTCATAACTTGTACATAACATCCTGTATATATTTTCTTTTGATTTTCTGTTTGCGTTCTAAGTATTTTTGCGGTTCCACTGGTGTGTTTTTGTTGTTCCTTTTCAAAAGGAACAACATTCGTGTGTTTTTGCTGTTCCTTTTCAAAAGGAACAACATTCGTGTGTTTTTGCTGTTCCTTTTCAAAAGGAACAACATTCGTGTGTTTTTGCTATTCCTTTGCGAAAAGGAACAGCACTGCTGTGTTTTTGCTGTTCCTTTTAAAAGGAACAACATTCATGTGTTTTTGCTGTTCCTTTGCGAAAAGGAACAACACTGGTGTGTTTTTGCTGTTCGTTTTCAAAAGGAACAGCATTCGTGTGTTTTTGCTGTTCCTTTGCGAAAAGGAATAGCACTGGTGTGTTTTTGCTGTTCCTTTTCAAAAGGAACAACATTTGTGTGTTTTTGCTGTTCCTTTTCAAAAGGAATAGCATTTGTGTGATTTTGCTGTTCCTTTTCAAAAGGAACAACATTTGCGTGTTTTGCTATTCCTTTGCGAAAAGGAACAGCACTTGTGAGATTTTGCTGTTCCTTTGCGAAAAGGAACAACACTTGTGAGATTTTGCCGTTCCTTTGCGAAAAGGAACAACACTTGTGTGATTTTGCTGTTCCTTTGTGAAAAGGAACAACACTCGTGTGATTTTGCTATTCCTTTGCAAAAAGGAACAACACTTGTGTGATTTTGCTGTTCCTTTGCGAAAAGGAACAACACTTGTGTGTTTTTGCTGTTCCTTTGCGAAAATGAACAGCATTTGAGTGTTCTGCTGTTCCTTTTCAAAAAGAACAACATTTGAGTGTCTTTGCTGTTCCTTTCTCAGAAGAAACAACATTTGTGATTTTTCGTTGCTCCTCTTAAAGAAATGGTATCTTACAAATGGATTCTTCTCTCAAGAATGCCATCGGCATGTTTTTTCCCTTATTGGGATGCTTTGCGACCATGGTCTCCTCAATCTTTTAGATACAACAATGAATTTATGCGATGAACATAAACCATGATATACCGAAATCAGCACATAATAAATCACTATTATGAAGCCAGTATGCATGAGAGGACAAGAGGAAGGACATGAACTTTTCATCTCCGCTGTCATTGTCTTATTACCGAACCCTGGTTGGTGATTTTTTTATCATGACAATTTCCCTAAAACTCTTTCTTGATTATTACAGAGGAGTAAGAACAAACGATTTATATCTGTCTGTTGGGATCATAAGACTTCTTCCACCATTCCCCGCTCTTAAGGAGTGCGGAACCACCCTTATGTGGAAATAAACAAAAAAGAGAGGTGCTCTGCAAAAGAAAACAAAAACAAAATATGAAAATGTCAAATGCAGGATAGGGGGTCTCATTGAGAGCCAGCCTACCATGATCATAAGGATGGAAACGAAGTGGCATTCCCATTACGGCCACCACACCAGGGATATGGTCCGAAGGTAAATTAACAAGCAAACCTTGGAACAGGGGGTCTCATCACGAGCCGGCCTGACCACGTTTCGCGCCTACCTTGTGAATGGCATTATGGCTATCTGGTTACCAAGCCAGCATAATGGCCTGCATTTTTGACAAAGCACTCTTCAAAATATACACAAAGGATCATGGTTCCGGAGGGTGAAATAAACAACTCTGCCAAGGTTATGAACACCTGTTGGCAGCAGAGCTCTATTAATGGCATAGAAGTCGTAATACTTACATCAACATGTATGATATTAAATCTTTCTGTCTCTTATATCCTTTGCATAAATCATATGTCCCACCTCGATGTATATATCGCATGAATATTTATTACCACCAATCATGGCAACGGAACTGACAATGCCTATTGGAGACTTCGTATATTTGACAGACATCCAATCCCTTGGTTCCTCATTATGTCACGCAGGCTCTTATATAAAACGCGATCTACCTTTTTGTCTCGGTTTCGGCATCTCGTTGTTTTTCTAAAACATGGCATAATTCCATATGCTGTTCTTTATGATTTGACTTCCGACTGGCTGCTCCTCCTCTCTTTGATGGCTGGAGACAGCCTATCAGATCGCGAGGGGGAGGTAACCTCATTACTCCATGGATTACGTGGCTGCACACCATTCGGGCAAGATAATGTACAAAGGAATGGCATGGTTTAACGGTATGATGATTCCATTCTACGGAGATTGCCGTCCACGATCCTTTTTTCATTGCATGCTCTGTGATCTTTTCCAAAATTTGATAACGATCATTCTCTCTACGTCGCAAACACCGCAAACAGTTGCTGTTCCATTTCTGAGTAGAATCATGGGCGGAAAGACAGTCCGAAGCGAACCTCACAAGTTGACAGTCTCCGCTGCTGCTCGAAAAATCCTGGAAAACGCAGGTTGGTTGAATTACTTCAGCCGCCTGCAAGAATCAAACGAAGCAGTGGCGCTGGAATTCCTGCAGAATTTGCAAGAAAACTACTCCATAGTAGGAGGAAAGCGGGTAGCAGTTACGGAGGATATCATCGTAGAAGTTTCAGGATTACCAGCTGCTGGACCCATATGGACGCTGAAGAAGGAAAGATTACAAAAAGCTATGGAAATTTTCCAGGATGAAGGCCAAAGCTTGACAGTCAAAGGGAAAGGAGCTCTGTCGGCAACACTAGGGGAACCCTGGACCGAGCTAGCGAAGATAGTGCAAAGTTATATCACCTGCGAAGGGAGAAAAGACGTGGTAAGGCCTCGTCACCTGAAACTTTTAGCTGTTTTAAAAGGCAAATGCTCTGTAAATCTCCCTGCACTTTTAAATTCGCTACTACATGACGCGGCCCGAACCCTGAAGAAGGCCCAACACATAGATGTAGTTGTTAGCCACCACGGACTGATTCGTTTGATAGTGAGCCATAGTCTCAACCAACAGCAAAGCACTTGGGAGGAACTGATTGAAATAGTCGAGGGGGGATTGGCTGCACCACCCCCAAAACTTGAACAGTCCTCCAGCACGCCGGAACGATCAGAAAGACGCAAGGAGTCAGCAGCAGAAAGACATGCTGCTTCAAAACGAAAACAACCCTCCGGTACGCCAGAATGCCCAGAAGAACCCAGAGAACCTGCTGGCACACCCAACCAACCTGAAAGACCAAGGAGGTCAGCCCGGTTGGCTCGGATATGAGGAAGGCTGGAAAGGATTAAGGGAACCACGGCCCAGCCAATTGAAATTGCGGACGAACCTCCAGAACTAGAAGGAGGACCCTCTGAAGGAAATGATGAGCAATCAGAGGCCGAGACTGACCAGCCGGAAGGAGAAATTGAAAAAGGAAATGAGCACTCTGAGGAAGAAATGGCCACCGAACAGAGCAACCAAGAAGAAGAGCACTCTGAGGAAGAAGTGGCCACCGAACAGGGCAATCTAGAAGAAGAAATAGCACAGCCAGGGGGTAGCCCATTGCAGGACCCTGCAGGTGAGGAGGAATTGGCAGCAGTTCTGGCCAATATGGGAGAATATGGCCAGCCCTCCAGCACAGAAGGCATCCGTGACGATCCCGCAGAGGAAGAATTACTCGAGGAAATGCATGCAGAAAAGGCAGGGGAAGAAAACCTGCTTGGTTATGATAATGAAATGGAAGACAACAATCAGGGACAATCTGTCCCTAGGACACCGGAAGATATCCCAGATGAAGAAGGAGCAAGCTTAAGGACCAAACCCTCTGCCGAGGTAAAGGAAATTAAGAAATTAAGAAAGAAGCAGCAGAGGTTGCTGGGTACTATAGCCAGGCTCCGGCAGCAAATTCGAATTTTGAAAGCCAATTTGAGAATACAAAAGACCGCAGGAAAAAGGAGGAGGACCACAGCAGCAAGAACCCCAAGGACAAAAACCCGTTTTGTTGGTCAAAACCCCATCAGGAGACCTACTGCCGAGGAACAGTCTGCTGTTCCAAATAATAATGAGGAATAGGGTGCTGTTCCAAATGACATGGAAGAACAAACGGAGGGACAGACTACTGTTCCATCTGGCCTTGAAGAACGGATGAACATTCCAATGGAACAGCAAGAGGCTCCGATGGCAGGAGGACCACAACAACCCTTTATTCGCGTTAAGAAAGAAACAGAAAGCAAAGAGGTCCAAACAGAAGCACCACCCTTGGGGGTAATTCGGGTCATAAACTCCAAGCAACGTAATAGAAAGGTCCAGGTTAAACTTCCAGCCTCTACGACTTTGTGGAAAAAGGATCCAAAAACTAGGACCTTGCATAAAATGATGAAGGAAGCTCAGCAAGAAGCTGAGCAGCTGCGAGAGCAAACAGTCCCCAGGGAAAGATACGAAGAGCTACAACAGCAACTTTGGGACATTAGTCAGTCCGAGAGCCAGGCCTTTGAAGGATGGCAAAAGGAGCAGGAAAAGGTTGCTAAGGTAACTCGTCGATTAGATAGTGTTGTTAAGCAGATGGACACCGTGTGTTCCTTATATAATGACGTTTTGACTTGTAGGGCCCCTGCTAAAAATTATGCTTTATTTTTGCTTGAACGATATCTGAGATTAAAAATAAAAGTCGTTAGGGCAGGAGCACCTATCCACATCAACACTGTTAATGACTTTATAGACTGTTGCAAGCACTATGGAGTTAAGGTTCAAAGGCTATTATGCGAGTTTTACCTGCACAACCTTGTGCTAGACCAGGAAACTGATTTAAATCCTGGCCCTTTTGTTGGCGATATACAATTCCAAGCCTTTATCTCATTCGGGGTTAATCAGCTGAAGTGGCTCAAAGCTTACAACACCTTCCAGAGATAAGAGAATAGCTTAGATTTATGGGTACGAGCTGAACCTAGAGACCAAGTGACGCTATGGAGAGAGCATAGGAGTCTTATGAGGATCCCAGGTGTCATTGAGATATTAGGACCCATGCACGAAGACTTGATCCGAAATAGTCTGGAATATTTCCTGACTATTAAAGACCTTGCCATCGATGCTGCAAAATTTCAATACCGGACCTCTAACCCAAACATCCAGCTCAGGGAACCATTCAAATATGAGAATTTTGAGCTGGCTGCCAGCCGATTGAGCCTCTATGGGGAACGGATTCTGCGAGCAGGGCCATCCTGGTTAGGGTATCGATTTCGCAGTCCAATTATTTGGCACCCTGCACCCAGATATCAGGCCTTATATGAGATGCCTACAGATCAAATAGATAAGTTCTTTGACAATCTAGTTGCTCATCACGATTGTCGGCCTCCTCGCGAGATCCCTTCTCCAGCCTATTCTCTCACCGCCTTGCATGTTAACTATAATGTTTTCATGAGGCCATGAAACAGGGTAAGTAGGGGGGTGTGTGGAGCACTTGGAAGGTATGCTTTTGACAAGCAATCTAGTGGTTTTTCAATAATAATTCTAACCTTTTCTGCATTATGAATTCAAAGAAGATAAAGGATTTTGATAAAATGTGCGAAAGTAGACAAAGGAAGCTCAAGTGCTAATAATTGATGTTTTTCTATGCAGGAAGACGTGGAAGCAAGGAATTGCCGTTCAAAAGTGAGAAGCAAAGGGAAAATAACTGCTGTCCCTCCAGCGGGGAACCAGATGCGAACAAGATCAAGAAAAATTAGAGCCGAATAGTCCAGGAAAAGAATGCAGGATACCGAGCCGGAGAACACAAGAAGGAAAAGAGAAGAATTGAACGATTAGCGAATCCCTCAGGATCTTTGATCCTGAGGGATCGCTGCTTTAACTTATCTTTGATTATCTATATACCTCCGTCATTTCTTTTATATAAAGGCACCACACCATTGAGCAAAGGGAGGACTGTTTTTATAATTCTAAGTTTCAAAAAAAAATGTGATCATTGAGTCTCGCTGAGACCTGATTTTGTTATACTTTTGTTGATGCGATTAATATAAAAGACCTGGTGTTCATTTCGTCTCTGCGTCTGGAGTAACCTCAGGCAGTGTACCATTGGCAGCTAAGGGCCCGGCTCCAACGGACACTTGCTTTTGTATCATTATACAGTGATTTGTGTGTGGTTTGTTTATCTTTATTATTTAGTAATCTGATACATTTTTCATATGATATGCTATGCTCTGTTATAATCAATATCTGAATGATTTCTCCATATAATGTCTCAGCACTATACAATTGAATCTATTCAAGGCTAAATTGCATCTTTAATCAGTTATTTCTGTAACAGAACGATGGTATGAATGTTATGGTCACTGGATCCATGTGAAATGTTATTTGGAAGACTTGAAAGCAATGTTATTCTGTTTAGAAACATAGTCATATCATTCATTATCCTCAGATTGCTATAATAAGATAGAATATGTACATACGGGTGATGGTTGTTGTTCCATAATTCGTCAAGGATTGCTGTTCCATTTTATTACTGCTATTCCATTTTATTACTGCTGTTCCATTTTATTGCTGTTCCATTTTATTACTGTTGTTCCATTTTATTACTGCTGTTCCATTTCCAGTTTACTGTTCCATTTTACTTTTTGCCGTTTCATTTACCAACCTTTATTGTTTTGGCGTGAGAGAAGGCCTAAGGCTGTAGTGAGCCTCAACAAGACGCTGCTTAGCTCCCAGACCTATAAGTCCATGCTCTAATTCCCTTTCTTTATCAGTTTCTAGAGGGATGGGTTATTTGCTTCCGTACCCTTGACTGATCAACTGTCTTTGTGTGATCTATTTTGGGTAATTTATTTATAGCTAGCCTCTGTTTTCTTTCGAATCTTTTGAACACTATACTACTAAGCATTACTCAGACAAATAGCCTCGGATTGAGCTACTCTTTGCAATAACAAAACGTTCCCGGATTGACTTATTAATGTGGGATAATTAGAGGTGTGAGAGACCCTAGTTATAGCTCTACAACTGGTGGGTAAGGATCTGTAGTATTTAGTCAACTTGGAGCACCTTCCGGACTCCACTAACATTTCCCCAATGAGGATGGTGCATTGTAAATCTGTCTTTCTCCCTCTTTTCTTCCCATCTTTGGTGATATGTTTCCCATCCCAGCTGCTTCCTTGTTGTATGCCCAGTGTACTGTGCGGGTGCACTCTTGAGAGTACAACTTCCAGATTTTCAAGTTGCCTGTCCGGTATTTTGTCAAACTCTTTCGTTTTGCATGCTTGTTCTAGACTAAAAATGTCTAGGTCTCCTATATCAAATCTTTCAGGTTCTTCTTCCATGTGACTTTGTTGGCTGCTCTCCTCCATGTTGTGGATTGTGTTGAGTGGATTTGTCAGCAAGTTGTCAATGTCCATTCCTTTTGTGGACCATAGGGATTTGTTGTGATCTTGAAGGGGGATAGATTACGAGGTTTTTGATTGCGGATCAGAGTTATTCATTAATGATGGCTGGCTAGCTTCATTAGGAATGGGTACAACAAAAGTTTTGGTGGATGGTGCAGAAGTTGTCTTAGCTATATTGGAGGGATCTGATTCTGGCATATCTAGGTTTGACATAAGGTCAAAACTGTTGCTGGAGGATGGTGCATCAGATGATGGTGTTACATTTTTTGGTGCAGTAGGTGGTTTTTTGTTATGATTATTTCTATTAGCAGCTTTGGTAAACCCTTCCGCATCAGATTTCCCCCATGGTCTGTAGGTTTAGGAGGCGCATTTAGAGGACAATTGAATAAATTTCCATGGGCATGGCATTTCCTACATCTAAAGGGCACATGTTCATAATCTATGGGTTGAATCCATTCAATGTCATTGTGAAGGAAACTTACCGAATCCGTGAGTGCCTTCCCGAGTTTCATATAAACACAGATGAGTGCATATGTGGTGTACTGGCGAATCTTTGTTTCCTGGACAATCTTTACGAATTCTCCCAACCCATTGCCAATAGCTTTAAGTGATTCTTCATCCCAGTATTCCAGAAGTAAGGAATACATGTGAATCCATACTAGTGCCCAACTGAAGTCCTCCTTGTCTGGATTGAATCTTTCTATCCAGTCTCGTAGATATAGACCCGCAACATTGAAGAAGTAAGGTCCTCCATCTAGAACGCGATTTCTATCTTCAATGCAGTTGAAGATGGCTGTAAAAAAACCTTTGGGGCCTAGCTGTAGGGTTACATGTCCCTTAGGTTTCCACTTTGAGGTTATCCATCCTTGCAGAGCTTTTTTAGTAGGCCAATAGCCTATAAATTTTCCTATCAGCGCATGGTCTTTCATATATTGTATTTGTGCATTGATCCGATGGCTGGGTAAGTTGATCTTGGGTCGTTCCGCTGCAATGGGCTTGCAGGTGGACGATGAGACCTTCTTTGGTTCTTCAGGTGCTGCGGGGTTGTTTTCTTTTTCAGTGTTCAGATTTGTCGGGTCATTCTTCTCCTGCTACGACACAGGCTGTACTATTGGCTGTTCTGGTATTCCAGTTGAAGGTTGTTCATTTTCTTCCCTATGAGGTCGATTTCCATTATTGCAGCCTATGGGGGGAGGCCATACGACCTCCCCCATTGTGATGTTCATTGACGGTTTCTACCACTTCAGCCAAACCCGCTCTGGTAGTGGTACTGCTTGTTTAGAGTCTGCTTTCTCTGTCTCTACGCCATGTAAGGGTTTGTCAGAAACCCTATTCTGCCATTTTACTCTGCTCAACCGGAAGGTTTCATGTGTTACCTCTTTATTGACTTCAATGTAGGAATGCTATTATTGATAAAAAAAAACAGGCCACATTGAGTAAGGTGATCTCAGCACTCCAAATGGATTAACACCATTAATTGCTAATGAAATCCTAAGATTACGAGGTTCTTCTTTAAACTTTCGGCACTTTTCCTCTATATTCCTCAATGCCGATCCATCTGCAGGCATTCAAAGAACACAATCTTCACTTCTATTTGTTTCATGGTAATCCATAAGTTGTGCTATTCTTTCACAGATGAACAATTGTCATAGACATGGAATTATGGGAATATAATGAAGAACCTTGCGAAGCACCTTTTTTGTTACTTTATTGGTTTGATATCTATTCTCATCACATTTTGGGCATTTTTCTTCGACGCATATTATTTATAATAAAGAATATCATCATTAGGACATGCGTGAATAGCTTGATACTCCATTATGACATCTTTCATAATGGCATGTAAATCTTGGTACGTATGAGGTAAAACATTTGATTATGGTAACATAATTCACCCAACAATCTACAATATAGAAAAAACAGTGCCTTTGGTTAATGTACTAAACAATATTAACTGTACATATTTCATCCAAATGTCACACATTAATTAATGATGATCAACGTACTAACTACATTAAAAACAAAGGAAAAAAATATTGCTTTATCATGTATATGATACTAATTACACAAAATATATTATATACCTTAGGAGCTATGTCACACGTGTTTGACAAACCATTCACCTCCTTTAAGTTGACCAACAACAATATTATAGAGAGAATAGATTTTTTTGAGCCTTCATAAAGAGGTCCAATTTCCCTCTCAAGTACGCGTTGATTAAAAGCACAACCATCATACTGGTTGCCATCATCATCCATTTCAACAAAATTAAATGTCTCCTAGATGAATCTATTTGTCCCATCTTCTTCAACTATGTTATCAACATCATTATCTTCTTCCATAAGATCATTAGCCTGATCCTCAATATTTTCTCCATGTTCTTGAACAATCACTTGTACTACAACCACCTTTTCCTCATCAAGCAATGCCCTAGGGGGCCCATACTATACAATTACAATAAATAAAGTAATATTAGTATATATAGCAAATATTTAAACATCAATACAAACATTTACAAATATAATATAGGAAAACAAAGACAAAAAAGACAAAGACAAAGACAACTTAAGTGAGAGTGAGAAACAAAGACAACAAATCAATGATGATGCTCGAGCAATTTATTAAGAGTATATTTAAGAATATGTTAAAACTAGGAAATTTCTTACTTTTCTTGACATGTAGGAAGAGTGACAAGTGGTAGGGAACCCAATAAAGACATTATTTTCAAAAAAAACTCTTTTTTACTAAGGCACAATGTAAATCTCTCCTTCTACACAAAATGGTGTATTCTTTCTTTTTGACTACTTAGTTGATTTGACCAAAATGTCAAAAACTCACTCCTTTGTACTTAGTGGTCAGTGAATGTTATATAGAGAATAAAAACATTGCGCCTACTTCAAAGGACATTCAAACTGGAATGTTCTACCTTGCATGAGTTATAATAAGTAAGATAATTTTGGAAAAAATAACCATTAATGATTTATCCAATATTTCATTAATCTACCATTTTCCTAGAACTATTACAGCTTTGATATTACTTCAAGTTTTCTCACAATTTACAATAAATGAAACCCTTTAATTATCACAAAAAGAGACTTTATATAGAGAATTCTTCACTCTATATGGCTTGGGCTTAAAAAGTTCATTGTCCCCTAGTAAAACATTTTGAAACCCCAAGTGCAAGGCACGTGTCCCATAATTTTTTCATTAAAAAATGAGAAAAAGTATATTTTATGAGAAAAATACATTGTGGTTAGGAACACAACATTTTAAATGTCCATCTTTTAAATGTGCATACTATAATTTAAAAACTTATTAATAATTCTCCCTAAAAACCCATTAACCTATAAATCCTCTAGGTCCTAATTAAACCCCTAAACATACATTAACCCCCCTGACACCTTAACCCCATTCCCCTAAGCTTTTAAACCCCTAACCCCTAAGCCCTTAACCCCTAACTTGTAAACCATTAAAAAATTACCCCTTATTCCTAAGCCCATAAACTAATTAACCTATAACTTGACCTAACCCCTTTATAGAACCTAACCATAATAATCAAATAATATTTTTCCACATCAAAATGACAACATAGGTCAAACATCACCCAAAAGAATATAAAAATTTACAATAGAAAGACAATACAATTTACAATACGAAGACATACAATCTAAAACACAATATACATATAAACATTTACAAAAAATAATCTACAATACAAAGACATATAATGAATAACTTACTAATGAATGATATTCATGTTTTCCTTCGGTGTGTCCATAGTCTCTACAATGTCTTTTAGCTATTTTCCTTAGAAGTCTCCTTGGTCTCAAGCCCTTGCAATTTCTATAAGCATGATAACAATTTCCATCCTCTGAAGCCCCTGATGCCGATACCACATCTCCTTGGCTTCCTTGAGGAATGTTATGCGACATTTTTCCTTACCAAACTTTCAGTAATAATTTTCTTCAAAAATTAACTTGAAAATAGGCCTACAACTTTTCAAAAAATCGCAAGTGATATAGCAACTATGTCAAAGTTATATGATATTCGGGCCCTCTCTCTCTCTTTATATATATTAATAATTATTTAATAATATATTATATAACTTATATTAATTATAATTTATATTATAATTATTAATATTAATATGATATATATATATATAGCCTAATTATAATATAATAATACTATAATATTTATATATTAATCTTATATTTATTATAATTAGTTAAATTCAACTTAAAGTGGTCCCGAATTAGATGTTGTCCAATGTAAAACAAACCATTAATTTTGGAATTGACTGTTATAGAACTCTTCCTCGGTATTTGTTTGATATTGGACCAAACAACAGATATTCGATGACACAGGAACTCCCATCAAATATTCGAAAACAAAGCAACTCCTGGTGCATATTCGACAACCGTTAGGATTTAAAAAAATACATTTAAATTTCGACAAATTTTCCCATTTTATCCCCTTCGTTGGATTCCGCCAACGGGTCTTCTGCCCATGTGTATTAGTGATGTGGTGCCTCTGAGTGGTGACACATGTCACTCTTATTTGGCCCCTTATACCATCTAAAAATGCTGAATCTTCCTACTACGTGTCCCATGGTCTGACATCATGTTGACATCATCATCCACATGTTTCTATCAAGCTATTTGTATAGGCCAATCAAACACTGCCACGCGCCTGTCAGAGAGGAGAGATAAAAGGGTTCTCAGTCCTTTATGTTTGACCAATTTTTTAAATAAAATTTATAAGGGTCTCAAACCTTTTTGCACTATTGTGACTTCCATGATAACTTGATTGCCACTCTATTGGTCTTAGTTACTACTCCGCTTTTCCATGTTACATCTACGCTTAATCATCCTAGGCTATCACTTATGCACTTGCCTTTGTTCATTCGAGGAAGATCTCCTAGGCTTAACTATCACATATAGCCCTCTACTTTATAAACTTTGCCAATCAATATTCCTATGCCCATTCTGCTTTGATATTCCTTTTTTGCTCAGGATTACATCATCCTGAGCTTGCGTCATCCTAGGTGCTCCCTTATGCACTCAACTTTGAACCTTCTGGGGAAGACTTTGCCATGATTTCATGTTATACAGGCTCCACCAATGACTAATAGAAACCTTGTCCACCTCTCCTCTATCAAGCCATGTTTTCCTGGTCCTTTGAATGACTATTCCGCTAAAAGCCTCTACCATTACTATGATCAAGTTCTAATTTGTCATGAACTTTGGCCCATCTCCACACTTTAATTCTGCACCTTTTGACTTTGGTGGTCGTTAACTTTGACTTATGATCTAGAGGACCATTTGCAGATCTATATAACACTGGAAATCTCTTCCAAATATCTATCCAACTAAGTGGGTTCCAATTGCATTTAAGGTGATATGCTATACTAGAAATGGCTCAAATGTTTTTGCACCTTCTCCATATTTACCTTTTACATACCTTGAGATGATCTTCATACTTCTTACTATCACTTCTACTTTTTCTTGTCTCTTCATCACCTTTTGCATCAAGGACAACACATTTCTAACATTCTCTGTAGAAATTCCCACTTTAGATCAACAAATTCTATAATATACTAAAACACAATACAAGATCTACTTCTACAACACTTTGCGGAAGCTTAATCAAATTGAGCATGATCAATGAGAACACATATAATTGAGAATGAGAAAGCAATCACACATAACATGGAAGAAATATCATGGGGAAAGCCTCGGCCTAAAACCCCAACTCTGTATTATCATACAAGTGGAAATCTTGTTCAAGTTACAAAAAGAATCAACTCTCAAGCTATCCTGCTCTCTCTATAATCAAACAATGCTGCTCATAGACAGTCAAAGGCTCTCACAACCTTCTCCTCTGCCCTCCAAGCCTCCTATTTCCTTGTGCAATTTTCCTTGGGGTCCAGTGCTGCCACTTGTGTGAATTGGCCTCTTCACATACTCACTAACCTCTGATCTAACTGTGCAATCTTGAAGGAGATAAATCCTTCTGCATGGATGAGTTTCCTTTATAGGAAAAATTCATCCAACTGATAGTACATTGTCCCTCCTTTGATCTCAACTGGGTCTCTGTCTGAACGAATGCATAGTTATTTATGAGAGAATACTCAGGTATCTGAAGCAGTAGTTACATGCATGCAAGCATTAACTAATTGAATTACATTAATTCAACAAACTATTTGAATTATCTAACTAGACTTGATTAAGTTAACTAAGTCAACTAATTAAACTCAATATTACAACTCATCCTTATCTCTTTAACTGATGGATAAAATCCTCAATTAATGGAGAAACTGTTGCATGTCCCCACATAGACTTCAAGTTTGATTTTCCTTAACTAATTAACTCAAGATGAATTAATTAATTAATTTACAAATTTCCACTAAGATCAAATTCGAATTTTACTTCACTATTTTAGTATAGGGACTGACTAAAATAGAAATCTACGTGGAACTGCTAAAAATAGCAATGCTATTTTTAGCACTTCCATTTTTCATTCCTTATTGCTCAGTCTAGCACTGGTACTTGAAATTCTATTTATAGCATTTCTTGTTGCCATTTTCAACGCTCCCTCTCAATAAGAAAGGCTTCAACTCGAACCTGATCCTGAACCTTTGCAGTGTTCTGCTGCAACACTTCTTCCAAGTGTGTACGCTTCAGCAACTCTAGAAACAAAAGAAACTCCCAATTGACCTCTTTGTTGGGCTAGAAACATACTCTGATGCTGAAGCTCCCTCTGCTACTGACAAGTGTTCCCTCTCTGGCCTCTCTGAGCTGCTGCAACATTTCCATGCATCTCGCACCGTTGCACAACCCTCTATGCCATCTTGCATTGGTGCAACACTCTTGTGCCTCTCGCATTGTTGTAGCCTGCTAGCTCTACACAGTCTTAGGAGTCCTGCACTATATCTCTCTCTGCCGCTCCATTCGCATGTATCTCTACCCACTTAGCCAATCTTGCTACTCCTCATAGGGGCTCTCACAACAAAGTCGAATCAAAGAGGTTGGGTACCTTAAGGATCTAGCCCCTATTCTAGCCTTCTTGGGACTGTCACTCCACATTGCCTGACCTCCTAGTTGGAGGTATGGATGCATGTGATCCATCTGACCACCTGGCTCGAAATTTCCCCCTACTAGAGGTCTCTGCATGAGTGGATGCCTCCACTCTGTCTCCTCTCGGCTTCCCCAGTTGTGGCTACTCCACAACCTCCTGAAGCTGCTTCACCAATCGTGGCTCCTCCATAATCGTCTGAGACTTCTCCTGTGGCTGCATGTTGAGAGGTAATTTACTCTCCCTCTCAACCACCAAGTCTCCATCAGTTGCCTTGCTCCTTAAGGGTTTTCATGCATCTTGAACCTCAAGAGCATATAGGTTCTTGACTCGTGAATCGATCTGCTTCACCTATCTTGTGATGATGTTTCCAAGGAAAACCTTTCCCTTATTGAAGGCTTCATCATAGCCTCTGTCTTCCAGCATCGCGATCGACATCAAATTTTTCTTTAGTCCTGGTACATACTTGACATCAGTCAAGGTAATGCAAGCTCCATGCTCCCTCTGAAAAACAACTGTGCCTACACCCGAGACACCATATTTTTCATCATTACCCATTGCGATCCGCATCTAGAGATCCTTCTCCTCCAAGGTACTAAACAAAATCTTGTCACCGATCATGTGAAAAGAAGCTCCATTATCAAGAAACCAACCATTTCCCACCATGGATGAAACCATACATGTGAAAAGTGTGAAATCCAACTCGAAGTGTGAGGCTAGTTCCTTACCTTCTGATCCTTCCACAAATCCCTTCTTGGATTTCGTCAACGGACAATTTGTAGCAAAATGGCCCACCTCATGACAATGAAAGCATCGCACTTTCGATTTGTCAAATTTCTTCCCACCATGGGAAGAACTCGAATTGGAATGAGAATCCTTCTCCTTCCCTTTCTCTTCCTTACTTGCTAAGGCAAAATTTTCTTCATCCTCCTTGGATGAAGAAGATCCATCTCTGGTGCTTCTTGTTATCTCCTCTTGCATCAGATCTGACCAAAGTCGTTCCCAATTTGGCAGTTTTTCTCTTCCATTAACTGAGTCTTGGTAGCTATGCCAACTCTTAGGAAGACCGAGTGCAAGACTCACCATGTCATCATCAACGGTCATGACCCTACACTTCCAAGCTCATCCCTGCAGGTGGTTAGCTTGGTCAGATATATAGAGATTGTGTCGCCCTTTTCACACTTGATCTCATGAAGCTTGTCTTTCAGGGCCAGCTTCCTTTGATTGCTGCTATTCTGATATAAATCTTTCAATGTTTTCCACATTTAAAATGTAGCCTCCTTCCCATGGAGGCTCGAGACAATGTGGTATCGAACTCCCTCCAGGAGTATTCTCCTTGCTCTAGCCACACATTTCTTCCATTCCGCCAGTTGAGTAGCATTAGTCGGCTTGGGGACTTCTTGATAAATGAATTCCTTTAGATCATTATCTTCTAACACTGCCTCCATGCGATCCTTCCAGGCTATATAATTTGAGCTACCATCAAGGGAATCCTCGAGTCTTAAACCACTGAACGCCATAGGTGAAATTGAGATGTGATAAGAACTCGATTTCTATCTTCAGAAACCAAACTTTGAACTTCTCCTTCTTGTATACTGTGCTTTCTCTTTGATCACCTTTGCTCTGATACCATGTAGAAGTTCCCACTGTAGATCAACATATTATGTAATATACTAAAACACAATAAAAGATCTACTTCTACAACACTTTGCGGAAGCTTAATCAAATTTAGCACAATCAATGAGAACACATATAACTGAGAATGAGAAAGCAATCACACATAACATAGAAGAAATATCACGAGGAAAGCCTCAGCCTAAAACCCCAACTCTGTATTATCATAGAAGTGGAAATATTTTTCAAGTTACAAAAAGAATTAGCTCTCAAGCTATCCTTCTCTTTCTGCAATCAAACAATGCTGCTCATAGACATCCAAAGGCTCTCACAACCTTCTCCTTTGCCCTCCAAGCCTCCTATTTCCTTGCATAGTTTACCTTGGGTCCAGTGCTACCACCTGTGTGAATTGGCCTCTTCACACACTCACTAACCTCTAATCTAACTGTGCCATCTTGAAGGAGATAAATCCTTCTACATGGATGAGTTCCCTTTATAGGAAAAAATAATCCAACTGATAGTACACTGTCCCTCCTCTGATCTCAACTGGGTCTCTGTCTGAACTGACATGTATGAGTTAGTTATGAGAGAATACTCACTTATCTAAAGTGCAATAGTTACATGCATGCAAGCATTAACTAACTGAACTTACATTAATTCAACAAACTATTTGAATTAATCTAACTAGATTTGACTCACTTAACTAAGTCAACTAATTACAACTCAATATTACAACTCATTCTTATCTCTTTAACTGATGGATAAATTCCTCAATTAATGGAGAAACTATTGCATGTACCCACATAGAATTCAAGTTTGATTTTCCTTAACTAATTAACTCAAGAAGAATTAATTAATTTACAAACTGCTGCTATGATCAAATTCGAATTTTACTTCACTATTTTAGTATAGGGACTGACTAAAATAGGAATCGATCTCGAATTGCTAAAAATAGCAATTCTATTTTTAGCACTTCTATTTTTCATTCCTTGTTGCTCAGTCCAACACTGGTACCTGAACTGCTATTTATAATAGTGCTATTTTTAGCACTTCTATTTTTAGCATTTCTTGTTGCCATTTTTCAACATTCTCCCCCTTTGGAATTGATGGAAAAACCATTCAAACAACACCATAAATAAACAAAATCAGATTGCGCTTCTTATTTCTCCTTGTCTTCTCTTACTTTGGATGCTTCTCCCCCTTTGATGCTACTCCTTTGTGTGCTAATGCTTTGATATACTTCAACTGGTGTACTTATCCTTTTGTATTTTATTTGAAGTTCTTCTCTCTCTCTCTCTCTCTCTCTCTCTCTTTTAAAGTTTAAACTACTTTCTCCCCCTTGGACATCAATGTAAAATATACCAACATGCTCCCTCTATCTTGTTGTGGACCTGATATTTGCATCTTGATATGTAGGATGTGTGTTGGATGCCTTACTTCCTTTTGAAGGAAGATCTAGTGGAGGGAGGCAATGAGAAAAACTCCCAATATCTGCCTCAAATATTCAAATTGATCTCTCAGGAGAGGTTTGGTGAATATATCGACTACCTACTCTTTGGTAGGTATTTACTCTGACATGACAATCTGATTTGCAACTTTCTCCCTTAAGAAATGGTACTTGATTGGAATATGCTTTGTATTGGAGTGAAAAGCAAGATTCTTTTACATGTTGATGACACTATTATTGTCATAGATAATAGGAATAGGCATATCATAACACACTTGTACATCTTGCAAAGTCTATTTCGTCCATGAGAGTGACGTGTAACAAGAAGCTGCTGCTATATATTCTGCTTCAGCTATATATAAATAGATTGAAGCTTACTTCTTTCTCAACCATGAAAATAGACATTCTCCAAGAAATAAAGCACCACCACATGTGCTCTTTCGATCATATACGTCACCTTCCAAATCAATATCAATATACATAATTAGTGAAAAATATTTACCTCTTTGGTTACCAAATCCCATAGTCCATTGCGGCTCTAAGATATTTGAGAATCCTTTTGGCTACTTGAAGATGAATCTATCTGGGGGTTCCTTGAAATCTTCCAACAATACTAAATCCTTGCATAATGTTTGGTCATGAGGCTGTCAAATATAAGAGGCTGTCAATAATAGGCCTATATAAAGTCTGGTCCACTTCTGGTGATTTATTAATTTTCCTAAGCTTGCAACTTGTAACCATTGGTGTGCTTACCAAATTTCTTCAATACTTCCTTGAGATACTTGATTTTTGAGATACAAATTTCTTTTGAAGTTTGTGTAATTTTCAAAACAAGGAAATAAGAAAGTTCTCCAAGCATAGACATCTCAAACTAGGCCTTCATATCCACTGCAAACTGGCATGTTAGTTAATTTGAATCACTAGCAAATATAATATCATCAACATAGACAACCACCACTATTAACTTGCCATCATTAGCTTTAACATGAAATTATTGTTAACTTCACCTCTTTCGAAACCACACATGAGCAAGTAACTGTCCAACTTGGAATACCAAGCTCATGAGGCTTGCATGAGACCATATAAGGCCTTCTTCAGTTCACAAACATAATCAGGTTGATCTAATAGCTGAAAAACATCTAGTTTCTCTATGTAAACTTCTTCCTATACATATCCATTTAGAAAGGTAGATTTGACACCCATCTGATATATCTTGAATTTATTGAAACAAGCAAATTCCAAAGACATTCTAATATCCTCTAATCAAGAAAAAGGAGTAAAAGTTTCATCAAAGTCAAAACCTTTGATTTGTGCATAGACTTTGCACAATAATATTTCCTTGTTTCTTACCACTTCACCATGCTCATTCAAATTATTCCTGAAGACCCACTTTGTGCCAATTACATTCTTGTTTCCTAGTTTAGGAACAAGCTCCCATGTCTAATTTTTCTTGATCTAGTCCAATTCTTCATGCATATCTTTTAACCAATTATCATCTTGGATTGCTTGCGCAACATGCTTTGGTTCCTCCATGGATAACAAAGCTACATGCACTTGAGTATGGGGGATTTAGAAACTTCCTTCTAGTATGTACACCTGTGTTTAAATCACCAACAATTTGATCAGATGGGTGGTTTTTTTGCACATAACTTGAAGGTTCTTTAGCTTGAGGACTGGGGGGGTATTCACTGTCTTCATCTGAAAGTGGCTCATTGACCTTCTCATCATTTTTGAATAGATTAGTGGAGCTATTATTTACTGATTTATTGACGTCATATTCAATATACTCATCCACTTTGACATGAATACTATCAAAAATTTTATGTGTATTATTTTTGTAGCATCTATAACCTTTGCTATTATTAGTATATCCAAGAAAAATAACTTCATAAACCCTTGCATCAATCTTAGGATTTCCATCATTCTTCTTGATATAGCAGTTGCTTCCAAAAATAATAAAATGCTTGACTATTGTAGGTCTACCATACCAAAGCTCATAGGGAGTCTTATCACTATTTGTTCTAAAGTGAGATTTGTTGAGAATCACTACTGGTGTATGAATGGTTTCAACCCAAAATCTCTACTAAACATTTCTTCCTCCAATCATGGCTTTGGCTAACTGTTGTACAAATATATTGGCTCTCTCTACCACATCATTATGTTTTGGAGTCTCTACTATGGTAAACTTCCTTTTAATGCCATGTTGCTTACAAAATTCATCAAATTATTTTGAAGTAAAATCAGCTCCATTATCAGATCTTATGCTCTTGATTTTACAATTTGTCTCATTCTCCACCATGGCTTTAAAGTCTTTAAAATTCTCAAAGGCTTTTTATTTTTCTCTAAGGAATGAAACCCACATCATTTTGCTGAAATCATCAATGATAAGCATGAAATGCAATTTACTTGTGGGTCAGTGTGTTCTTGATGGTTCACACAAGTCCATACGTATGAACTGCAATGGCTTAATTGATGAATTCTCCTTGGACTTGAAAGGTACTCAAACTTTCTTTCCCAAATAAGAAGACTTGCAAATAGTATTCTAAGGATTTAAAAGCTTTAGTATTTCTTTGGCAACATTCTTCTTGCCCTATCTCACTATCTGATCAAAATTCAGATTTCCAAATCTCTTATGCCACAACCATCTCTCATCAATCTTTGAAAAACAAGACCTCTCTGTCTTCTCTTTTAGGACATAGACATTGCTATCTGTTCTCACAACTTCAACTACTACTTCTCTAGTGCCTACATAATTGATTTGACAATTATTAGCCTTGAAAATAACATCATAGCCTTGGTCACACACATGAGACACTAAGTAGATTATGCTTCGACCCATCAACAAATAACACATTATTGGCTTTACCTCTGCCATTGGATAGTCTGGTAACTCCTTTACAAATAATCTTACCAGGTGCATTATTTCCAAAGGCCACATTACCTTTTTCTACTAGTTTCCATGTCAAAAACTTACTTCTGTCTCCTAAAAGGTGTCTGGAACAACCATTGTCCACATATCAATGACTACCTTCATTCTGAACATAAAAAAAATATTACTTTGCTTTGAATTCTCAACCTTGGGATCCTGACTTATTTTCTGAATAACTCGATCATACCTCTTATTCTTAAGTCTGCAATCAGTTGCTCTATTCCCAAAATTTTAACAGTTAAAGCATTGACTCAATATTCAAAGGAGAAAATGAATTGTTGTACTTTGGTTTGCTCATCCTTTGTCTGATTGACTGATTTTGCTGATAATTTCTTCTTCATGCTATGAGATTCCTGTATTATAAATTCACTCTACAATTTGCTGCCTTGTGTCCATAATTGGTACATGTAAAACAATAGCCTGAAAATATATATACATAACTAGGAGAGAATTGACTTCTGAACATTGGCTAGACTAATCTTTATGCATTTCAATTTTCTCCTTCAACAATATTTTCCTTTTGATGAGAAAAATTCCTCCTTTTATTGTGTTACTGCTAATTTGTCTCTGATTGGTTATTGGGCTGCATTCTTCTTTTGTCTCCTTACTATTGCATTGACCCCTGTTTTGCTGCTACAATGCCACCATTTTTGGGTGTTTGCACAAAGGTAATCAACTTCTTTTCCTTTAACTCTATTGCTGAACTAGATTCAACCTCGTACCCAAGACTAGTTTGATTAGTGGAGACTCTCTATGCTTCAGGAAGCCCATTTAGATTTTCTAAGACTTATAATTGAATCTCATCTGAGTTTTTATCTTTTCCAATTATATTCTTGAAAAAATAACTTGTCTCTCAAGCCTTTCACAAGTTTGATTCTTCTCACCAAGTTGCTGATTTAAATTCTCCTCAATCTTCTTTCCTTCTTCAATTTGCAGTAGGAAAGGTTCAACAACTTAAGCTTTGTCTTTGATAAACAACTCTTTATGGGTTTTATTTTTCTTTCTCAGCCTTTTAATCTCTTCAAGTGCACTAACCAACTCTCCTAAATTTACTTCAACCTCTTCTCCATCATAATTGATGGCTTCAACTTCTAGATTGTCTATAGCCATGCGCATGAATTCCTTTGGAATTTCATTACCTCTATTCTCATCTGAAGATCGTATGCCTTCACTTTCAGAGGAACTAGTTTCTTGGGTATATAAACTTCTCTTCTTAACCTTTTTTTTTCCTTTTTCACTTTCCTAAACTTCTCTCTTGGATCATATTCCTTCTTCTTCTTCTTAGGACACTTGGAAGAATAATGACCAACTTTTCCACTATTAAATCACTTAAAAGGTAACTTACATTTATATTTTCTTGAGCCTCTCTTAAGCTTCCTCACAAACTTGGCTTGTTCTTCATCTGATTCACAACATGAATCACCATGATATTCCTTGGGATTCTTATATGCTTTGAAGGATAACTCCTTTTCTATGGGTTTTCCATTTGAAATTATCATTTCATAAGAAACCAAAATTCCAAGTAGTTGATCTAAAATGTGAGAGTTAAAATTTTTCATCTCTTCAATGATGAAACATTTGGATTAAATATCTTTAGGAGGAAACTCAACACATTTTGAACTACTATAGACTCTTCTAATTTCTCATCAAGACCTCTTATAGTGTTCACAACCTCATCAACTCTTAACAATTACTTTGAAATATATTCATCATCATACATCCTTAAGGACTCAAAATTTCATTCTAAAACCTTGAAGTTTAGCTTGTTTTACCTTGCTATCACCTTCATAAAAACTACTCATCTTGTCCCAAATAGCCTTTGCAGTAGAGAAATCCATAACCTTAACTAGTTCTGATTCATGTAGGCCAACAAGTAGTGCAGTCATGGCTTTTGCATTAAATGTGAACTCTACATTATGATCTTCAGTAATTACTTCTGGAGTATTTTGATATTTTTCTTCCACGACATCCCATTCATCAACTGCAAGTGATTGAATGTAGGTATTCATCCTTACTTTCCAAAACACATAGTTTGTTCCATTGAACATATGTGCCATATTAGTGAATCCCCCTTCCTAGTTTGTCATGGTACTTGATCTTACTTCCAATTGCTAAACTGATATGAAGTAAATTGGTTTTTATCTAATACCAATTGTTAGAAACCAAAACAATACTTGGGGGGGGGGGGGGGAAATCAATATTATAGGAATTTTACAACTTTCTTTTACTTGCACAAGATATTAGGACACCAATTAATACTTCAAAAATTAATTCATATGAGCATGGTAAGATTCAACATATGACACACAAGATATCACACATAGATTCTTTAAAACTTTTCTTCAATCTCTTCACGAAGCAAGCTACTACTTGTTTTTACAAAGTTTTCTGGCTAGAACCAACAAGAAGCAACTACTCCCTGATTTCTCAGCTACAACTGAAAGGAGCTACAAACCCTAAGTATTTACCAACAACTACTAGAAGGAGCTACAACCCATGATCTGCAAGCTACTACTTGCATGACCTCAATCCCTCAATCATGCATCTTTCATACAATTTTCATACTCAAATCATGAAGGCCACTTCCATACATAAACAAATAAATTTGACTCCTCAATCACTCACTAAAGCCACCATACAAAAACATTCAACAATCTCTGATGACTGAATAATTCACCAATATCCACCAACACACTTGCACTGTTGTTCCCAATCTTGCAAATTCGATTATGCTTATAAATAAATTTCGACTAATATTTTTGGAATTTGATCTTTAATTATATTTCACTTTAATGCTTGCATGAATATTTTATTTTTTGTCTTTGTCTTTCTTTTGTCAAGTCATCTGTATCTTCTCTCCAAGTCTTCACACACTACTGCCCTGTTTCTGCTTGAAAAACTGAGCTTAATTACTCAAGTTTACTATTTTGGATAGGATTTAGCTGGGACTTTCTAAATTTGGCACACTGCCAAGTTTAGTTCAACTACCAAATATGTACACTGCCACCATTAGAGCTTCCAACTCGTTCATGCCTGTTATATTAAACTTTAGTGTTGCGCTTTATATTTTCCATAAACAATGAAATTAGGATGCTGACCGATTTATGCAAATATGGCGTATAGTGAAAAAATTATAATTCCAAACCTTATGCTACCAAATCATCCATCCACAACCCCGAACGATTTAAACATAACCCAAAGTGCCTAAAACAATCCTATAGATTTATTTGGGCCTGAGAGTTGTTTATGTAAAACCATGCATAAAATCTCCACTTGGGCCCATTTGTACTATAGCCTCGAGGGCTAATACTATTTTAAAATTCTCCTTAGCACCCTTGGTCTTCATGCCAGACAAAACCTTGACCTGGTCCTTAAGCTTTAACCTATCCTTAATTCCTTCCAGGATTACGTGCCCGTGTGGGTCCTCCCTACATATTTTCTCATTGGTAATCATCTTTGCCCTGTACACCGCCGTGTTCTAGTGCTTTGTTTTCCCAACAACCTCTTATGTGCTCGCTTGTGTTACCTTTAGGTTGTGGGGACCGGGATGAGATATCCCAGTGGGTGCCATTGCCACACTCTTGAACCAATAAATGACAAGCCAGGATGACTTGTCTCTCACAATTTCCATGTGTGCCTGATGCTTAGTAATCCTAGAGCTCTTCCTGTCATGCTCGCTTAAAATCCTTTCAAGGTTTAGGATGATGTCATGCTTATGTTATAGACTCCATGTGGTTCCTCTAAGTGGTGACACATGTCATTTAGATTTGGGCCCATATACCAGCTAAAAACACAGAATCTTCCTACCACATGTCCCGTGGTTTGATATAATGATGATGTCATCATCCACTTATTTATGTCAAGTTGTCTGTACGGGCCAATCAAATGCTTCCACTTTCCTATTAGAGAGGAGAGAGAAAAGGGTCACTGGGCCTTTGTTCTTCAACCAATTTATTTAATAAAATTTATAAGGGTCTCAGGCCTTTTTACACTACGACATCAACCATGGCTTCCAAACTACCTCTACCTCTCTATTGGTCTCAGTTACTACTCTACTTCGCCACACTAATCATCTCGAGCCATCACTTCTACACTTGCCTTTGTTATTCCGAGGAAGACCTCTTGGGCTTAGCTGTCACATATAGCCCGCTACTTTAAAAACTCCACCAATCAATATGCCTATGCTTGTTCTACTCTAACATGCCTTTTCCACCCAAGCTTATGTCATCCCGGGCTTGCGTCATCTCAACGCTCCCTTATGCACTCAACTTTGAACATTTAGGGGAAAACTTCGCTAGGATTAGGTGTTATACGGGCTCCACCATTGACCAATAGAAACAATGTTTACCTCTCCTTTGTCAGGCCATGTTTTCCAGACCCTTTGAATAACTTCTTTTCTAAAAGGCTCCACCATTACCATGCTCGATTGCTAATTTGTCATGAACTTTGGTCCATCTCCACACTTTAACTCTGCACCTTTTGACTTTGGGGTCCTTAACTTTGACTGGAAATATCTTATGATCCAGAGGACCATTTGTAGGTTTCTATATACCACTGGAAAGATCTTCTAGATGTTTATCCAACTAAGTGGGTTCCAACTACATTTGAGGTGATCCCCTATACTAAAAATGGCTCCAAAGTTTCAACACCTTCTCCATATTTTCCTTTTACATACCTTGAGATGATCTTCATACTTTGTTATATCACTTCTACTTTCACATATATCCTCATCACCGTTTCCATCAATGAAAACATATTTCTAACACTTTCCATCATACATGATCACTAATAATTGGATAGGCATTTGTTATTACTTTCCATACAATGGAAGCATTCAAAGAGGGTTTTTGAGGTGAGTGGATACATTCCAAATTAGAGAGAGGCCTAATGTATTTCTAGGTCATAACATGAATCCAAAGACCTCCCCCCTAAATGAGGCTCCATACCCCTTTGGTAGCTAAATTTTTTTTCACACTACTAAAAATGGAGCGAATTTTCTATGGTCATTTATCATTCTTTCGATGAAGTTTTATCACTGTAATAACAGAAGGTGGTCTCACTAAACATCATTTCAGGTATAGTCTTACTATCAACATTTAGATGATATTCATGGACACATGTCATTGAAGACAAAACTATCTCTTGACACAAGCACTCAAAGTTCCAACCCCAATAAACGTCATTCCATATTGTTGCAATACTAATAGCTGGATAGTTTCTTGGCATCGTAAGATCAATGAAATATCATATTGTAAGATTGATGATGGAAAATATATTTCAACAAAATTTCCATACATGTCATGCTTTTCATTCGACAATTGGATGTTTTCGTTTGTCGTCATTTTGATAAAAGTGAGCATCAGTTGAATGACACCATAAAAATATCCTCCGACGAATCTTCCATATGCCCCACACTTTTCATTCGACAGTTGGATGTTTCCATTCATCACAATGCTAAAAAAAGTGAGGGTTAGTTGACTGATGCCATCATATATCCTTTTTCAAACTTTCCATACCCACCACACTTTTCGTTTGATGATTAGAGGGTTGTATCTTATCGTAAGTCTGTCAATCATGGTCATTGGAAGACTGATAAAAATGAGTATTTAAAAAAACATAAACATGTTAGGAATATTTTACATTGAAATAATAATAGGAAGCCATTTAATGGATGGCCATAAATTTCAATGATAATTAAGATTTTTGTTCCAGAAAATCGTCCCAGATTTTCCTTAATAGATAAAATAATTTGTTGATGACTCCCATAGAGTAATTGAAGATGCTAGCCATCTAAAGGAATCTTCACACATTCATGAAAAAAAAAGATGAAAAATATCTTTAAAAACATATGGAAGTTATAAGAGTGCAAGTTCCTATATAAGGGAAGATGATGAGCATAACAATGTGATAAGGCTTGGTAACCCTGACATTAAAGTATGGGATAGTAAAAGTAAGAGATGAATTTACGTCACACCACCCACTAAAAACTGATAAAGTTTGTCACACAAATAAATGAAACAAAATTCAACTTTGCAATCATAGGTTATATAGAACAACATTAGGTTAGAAAATGACTAGATTAACTATGGGTGTAGATAGATGAAAAGAAGTGGAAAGAACTTCATTTTATTTCAGAGATGGTTTGGACATATTGAACACTACTCAGGAAGAGTATGTGAGAACTGAATATTAAGAGGGTGAGGGTGAGAGTGGAAGTAGAGTTTACAGTGGGACTATGGCTTGTTCACCATCTACTACCATTTACAGTTCTAAAACAACCAATTCATCTGAAATAAATTATGAGAGATATCACTTGATTGTAGCTTCAATGTCTCAACAATTGCAATGCAAGGTATTGGGAAAAAAGTTTGTAAAAGTGATTCCAAAACCATTGCTGCGTATTTTATCTCTATGACAGATGATAACCATACATGGTCAATCAAAATAAGGTTTTGAAATTTGAAGAGCTACACCAACACTCAAGGATTTCCCAGAATATTCATCAAGTCTGCTTCCCAAGTGTTTTTTATCATCAAGTATAAATCAATAAGAGGGAATTATCAAATACAAATATATAGTCATGTTTCATATTGAGAAGTGAAATCTATTGCTATAGATCAAGGAAGCGTACTAAAATCAATGAAGATGCGTCAAAGAGATGGTGGGAATTGTTCAAGTTATTATATCCAACTTGAACATACCGCGCTTGATGGAAAAGGTTATGCCATAATAGATTCATAGAGGTGGTGGGACAAGTTTGGAGAATTGTAGATAAAAATAAGTTGAGAAAAATACTATGAAATTTCGATAAAAAAAAAAATTAATATCACAAAGATAAGAAATATTTTGCAATAATTGGCATAGTGGTCACAAATGACATCACACCACATGCAATATGCAAATTCCTCTTAATAAGCTTAATATATATGGAAATTGTTCACAAGACATCCTATGAAACCAAGGATTTCCATTTGAAAAACCAATTGTATAGTCTAAGGATGCCATAGAGTGACTCAATCATAACTTATCTCACCGTACACAAAAATACAAGAGACCAAGTTATTATTGTGGGTGCAAACATAGAAAATAATAATCCCATCTCTATAACCTTCAACAATCTGACATGATCTTCTCAAGTAGTGGGATTTGTCATTATAAATGTAATATAACATATATAACAATGAATCAGTAACCCAACTAATTTTGAATAGTACAATCATGGAATTCATTTTTTTTTTTATTAACTATTAAATTGCAAATCATTGTCATTTCTACAACTTTACTAAACCAATTCATTAAGCCTATTTCTGCTACAAAGAAGAGATCTCTAGAGCTCAAAGTAAACAACAAATCGAGTAGCTTGTAGAAAATATGCAAGTAGGAAACCTTTGAACAAATAATTGCATAGTCAGACTCCATTGGTGCCAACCCATATGGACATTATCTTTGTAATATAAGTACTCTAATGACAACCTAGACTGATCATTACGATTCTAGAATGAAACAGTAACTAAGGACTTTTGTATTTGATAAATATGCTCTCTTATTAGAGCTATAAAACAACAAAAAGGAGATAAATTTGACCACATGAGAAAATTTTATGCAAATTAAGTGCCTATTAATTAGAATGTTATGATGCTTATATTGCACATAATGAAGAAAATTCTTTAACGAAAAATAAATCACTATGCTAGATGTCGCACCAACTCCCATCCCAATGCGATATGTACGACCACCAACCTATAACCACATAAATTCTCAGAGTGAGTAGAGTAAGTGAGTAGTAAAATCTGTACAAGACCAAATTATGGAAAACATTGATGATCATGCACATTGCAAGTACACATTCATTTTTAATGTTAAAAAAAATTAACCCTGACAACAAAGATTCCGACATTAGGTTCTCCTTTCTCTATATGGTGATGATCAATTTGTCACATGAATGAAAAATGTGAAGAAGCTCCTGATTATAAATATCTCAAGTTTCAACATAAGGTGTTCTTCAATACTAAAGGTGAAGACAATGACTAGAACTTGGCCAATTCCTACATTGGACATGATTGGTTTAAGCCATTCCCACCGCTCACCATTTGGTAACCTCACTGTAAATGTTCGTGTATACCCTTACAATGTTAACAAAAAGTAGATTAGACACTTAAGTTGAGCAAGATTAAATGGACATCAGAATCAACAATTAAAAAATCATAGCCACAAAATACTACATTGATTAATATGGAAAACCTGAATTAAGGGCTCTCTAAAATTGTTGCCATAATCTGATGCACCATTTGTTGAGAATAGAAACAAGAAATGCTAAAAATAACATTAAGGATATTCCAATTTTAATTTGTCCTTGAATTAAAATTCGAATTTAGTCTCACCAGCTGCTTGAAAAATAATTAATTAATTCATCTTGAGTTAATTAGTTGGAAAAATTCAAGCTAGAAGTCTTTGTGAAGTCATGCAACAATTATCCCTTAAATTAAGGAGATTATCCCTTGATCAAGGAGATAAGAGTGAGTTGTATTTGAGTTGTAATTAGTTAGCTCAGTTAACTGAGTTACGTCTAGTTAAATTAGTTCCAAACAATTTGAGGAAATAATTGTGAGTTTAGTCATTTAATGCATGCATGCATCAAACTAGTGTACTCCAGATAACCGAAGATTCTCTCATAAATAACTCAGGAATGTATATTCAGAGAAAGACCCAGTTGAGATTAAAGATAGGGACAAGTTACTATCAGTTTCATGAGTTTTCCTATAGAGGAAAATCATCCATGCAGAAGGAATAAGGTTCCTTGAGGATTGCGCAATTTTACAAGGTGTGAGATCAGTGTGAGTCATCATTTTTACACTTGGTAACAATAGGATCACCCAGGAGAAACAACGCAAGGAAATAGGAGGCTTGGAGGGCAGAGGAGAAGGTTTGTGAGACGCCTTGTTTGCCTGTGAGCATCCAAGAGGATTGTACTGAGAGATGGTTAGTTGTGGGAGCTAAGGCTTTGTGTAATCTTGATGTATTTCCACCTTGTATGATAATACAAATAGCGGGGTTTTTAGCTGAGGCTTTCCCCAGAGTATTATTTTGTGTTTCACGTGTATTAATTCTTCTTCTATGTTATATGTGTTCCACTTGGTCTTTCTCAAACCTATTAAGCTTCTGCAAGTTTGATTATATAAGTAGATTAGGTATTTTGCTTTAGTTATATTGCATAATCAAGTTAATCTACACTCATAATTTCTACATGGTATCATAACAAAGTTTATCAGAGCTGTGAACAATATACGGAGAAGAGAGTTCGAAGTTTAAAGTTTAGGGTTGCAGGTGAAAATGGAATTCATCTCATACTTCGGGTTGGCCAATGGTGTTCTATGGCTTGAGACTCGAGTATGCCTTGGATGCCAGCTCTAATTACATAGCATGGAAAGATCACATGGAGGTTGTATTAGAAGACATCGGCTTGAAGGATTTCATTTATCAAGAAATCCCAAAGCTAGGTTCAACTAATGCATGAGAGTTGGCTGAATGGAAAGTGTGTGGTGAGGGCGAGACAGATCATCCTTGAGGGAGTTCGAGACCATATTGTCTCGAGTCTGCATGGGAAGGATACTCCATATTCAATGTGGAAGACATTGAAGGACTTCTACCAGAACAGTAGCGACCAGAGGAAATTGACGCTCAAGGACAAGCTTCAAAGAATCAAGATGGAGAACGACGATACTATTTCCACATATATGAAGAAGCTCACCACCTGTAGAGATGAGATTGGAAGTGTGGGAATAACTACTGCCGATGATGATATGGTGAGCCTCGCTCTCATTGGCCTTCCAAAGAGCTGGCATAGCTACCAGAACTCTGTGAATGGAAGAGAGAAATTACTGGATTGCGAATGACTGTGGTCGGATCTCATGTAGGAGGAGCACACGAGATGGTTCTTCATCCAAGGACGATGAAGAAAATCTGGCCTTAGCAAGTAAGGCAAGCAAAGGGAAGGGGAAGGTGTCCATTCCGAATTGAATTCTTCTCATGGAGGGAAGAATGTTGACAAATCTAAAGTGAGATTCTTTAATTGTCACGAGATGGGTCATTATTTGACTAATTACCCATCGAAGAAGTCCAAGAAAGGATCCTTGGAAGGATCTAAAGGTGAGGTGTTACCATCTCAATTCAAGATGGACTTCACCCTCATCACATGCATGGTGTCATCAATGATGGGTTGTGGTTGGTTTCCTGACAGTGGAGCCTTATTCCACATGACCGACGATAAAAGTTTATTCAATACCTTGGAGGAGAAAAACCTCAAGATGCACATAGAGATGGGTGACGATGAAAGGTATAATCGTTCAGGAGTGGGCATGGTTGCTTTTCAAAGGGAGCATGGAGCTCTTATCACCTTGATAGATGTGAAGTATGTGCTTGGACTGAAAAATAATTTGGTATCGATCGTGATGTTGGAGGACAAAGGCTACGATGTTGTCTTCAGTAAGGGAATGTTTTCCCTAGTCAAATCACCACGAGACAGGTGAAACAGATCGGTTCACGAGTTCAGAACCTATATGCTCTTGAGGTTCAAGATGCATATAAAGCCTTGAGGAGGAAGGCAAATGTTAGAGACTTGGTGGTTGAGAGGGAGAGTAAATTACCTCTCAACATATAGCCCCAGAAGAAGTCTCAGACAATTGTGGAGGAGACACAATTGGAGATGCTGAGAGGAGACCGAATGGAGGCATCCACTCATGCAGAGACCTCCAGTAGGGGGAAATTTTGAGCCAAGTGGGTTGAGGGATCACATGCAGTGATACCTCTAGGTGTGAGGTAGGGCGATGTGAAGTGATAGTCCCAAGAAGGTTGAAATTGGCAGCGTTCATTGAGAGGTTTTATCTCATGGATTGTACCTCGCTACGGGAGTCCAAAGTACATAGTAGTGGGAGGAATCAGTAGGATTGATGTAGTCAGAGACTTTGATGACAAATGCATCATACTGATTCAGGTTGAATATTTTTTTGTTTCTGGAGTTGTTGGAGCAACAACACTAGGGAGAAGTGTTACATGCAGAACATTCCAAAGGTTCAGGATCAGGATTGAGTTGAATTCCTTTCTTGTTGAGAGGGAGTGTTGAGAATAGCAATAAGAAATGCTAAAAATAACATTTAGGATATTCCAATTTTAATTTGTCCTTGAATTAAAACTGAGAATTAAATTCGAATTCAGTCTCACGAGTTGCTTGAAAAATAATTAATTAATTCATCTTGAGTTAATTAGTTGGAGAAATTCAAGCTAGAAGTCTTTGTGAAGTCATGCAATATTTATCCCTTAAATTAAGGATATTATCCCTTGATTAAGGAGATAAGAGTAAGTTGTATTTGAGTTGTAATTATTTAGCTCAGTTAACTGAGTTATGTCCAGTTAAATTAGTTCCAAATAGTTTGAGGAACTAATTGTGAGTTCAGTCAGTTAATGCATAAATGTATCAAAATAATGTACTCTAGATAACTGAAGATTCTCTCATAAATAAATCATGCATGTCTATTCAGAGAAAGACCCAGTTGAGATTAAAGACATGGACAAGTTACTATCAGTTGCATGAGTTTTCCTATAAAGGAAACTCATCCATGCAGAAGGAATAAGGTTCCTAGAGGATTGCGCAGTTTTACATGGTGTGAGATCAGTGTGAGCAATCAGTGTTACACTTGGTAACAATAGGATCACCCAGGAGAAACAAAACAAGTAAATAGGAGGCTTGGAGGGTAGAGGAGAAGGTTTGTGAGAAGCCTTGTTTTCTTGTGAGCATCCAGGAGGATTGTACTGAGAGCTGGTTAGTTGTGGGAGCTAAGGCTTTGTGTAATCTTGATGTATTTCCACCTTGTATGATAATACAGATAGTGGGGTTTTTAGCTGAGGCTTTCCCCAGAGTATTCTTCTGTGTTTCATGTGCATTGATTCTTCTTCTCTGTTATATGTGTTTCGCTTAATCTTGCTCAAATCTATTAAGCTTCCACAAGTTTCATTGTAGAATTAAATCAAGTATTTTTCTTTAGTTATATTGCATAATCAGGTTAATCTACACTCAGAGTTTCTACACCATTGTTTGCATCAATTAAGATCAGTCAGATGTATTAACAACATGAATTAATTTAATAAAATCCATGGTTTAGAATGGCATGAACATTCAACCTGGAAACATCAAGTAAACATCAGGCTTCCAACAAAAAAACTTTGATATTTCTAGAGATGGGAATCAAAATTTTAAGGAACACATTAATTGGTATCAAGAAAAATAAATATATCAAATGGATTAAGATGTTGCTATCTTCAAACAACTTAATGATGGATATCAATAATGTGAACAAAGTGATTGTATTTAAACATGTTAATCATATATTTTTAGTATATGAATTAAATATAGTGATTTTTTTGGTCACTAAAAACATATCTCTCTCATATTAGACATATGTACCATGTGGCAAGGTCCATCAAGGAGGACAATAAAATTTTCACCCAATATTGTTATTCAATTTTCGAGTAGTACACAGGTGCGACCAATTATTTAACATTAGCTACCATTACAAAAATAATCCATTGATAGTCGAACTCAAAAGATCACCCAGCCTCAAATATATGGGCATAAAAGAAATTTCCTTTGGTACTATCTATCAAAATAAATCCTGGAATCCCTCATTTTAGAAATAAGAGGTGAACGTTTTATATAGTTTTATGCAACAACTGACTGGAAAAGAGAAGAATGATATACAATCTTGTGCACCAAGGTTTTATGTGTTTGCAAATTAGCCAATGTATTCATGCAAAAAATAATATGTGACTGTTGAATGCATAATTGACCATTGAAAACATATCAAAATTTTAAAGTTTAAATATATACCATATTTGCTAACAAATCATTAATTTTCCCAGGTGACCTATTTTTATTATTAGTAAGAAATTGGATACTAAACCAAAGAAAGTTCATGATGACCAAGGGCAAGGAATTAGTTAAGTATTTTCAAGGCCAAATAGGCAAGTGATCGAGTAACGCTGAATCAAATGAGAAAATAAACAATGCAAGTTCTAATGAAGGAATAACCAAAAGGAAATAATCATGTGATAAGAATCCATTATAAGAGCATATTCAATCAAAAAATTGGTCCAATGGTTGCAATGGGTGCATGACCAAAAGGAACAACGTCATTAAAGACATTTGTTTGACGAGGAGCCATTGATAGGAGTATGGGTTGACTTAGATGTTTTTGATGGAAACATTGACCAATTGAAATGTGCCTAACAATAATTTTACAGATAAATCTTTTTAATGACTTCAAAAAAATGAATGGCTTCTTCCTACTCATTCCTTAAAAGAAATAAATGGTGTTCCACTCTCAAAACAAAAAACTATGCATAGTGGTAAAGTATACCATAATTGACTTGGAATCCTGGGGTGCAACACCTTATCTGCATTAATACACCCCTATGGTTCCATGAATTGTAAAAATCTACAATCAATGGCATACACATCCCTAAAATACTACATATTGAATGTGTCAAGCTTCAATAACACTATCAAAAGCATCATTAGAAATTTCGATAAAGTTTTCTATCCATTTTTGGGTACCTTAGTTGTACCTAATGACCAAGTTAAAATTTTGTAGGTATGACATCCAATATAAATGCTAACTTTGCTACAACTTGGGTTGAGTTTTCAAAAAACACAATGGTTTATAGTCAAAGTGTTATAATTGCTGCCTTAGCAAGTAAATAATGTCTCCAATAATTGATTGATTACATAATGACCACCCTAGTTGTAGAGTATCTCACTTCTCTTGGTACAATTACATATGTATACATGTGAATAGTACAATGATTAAAACCCCCTATAGTGCATTCTACAAGGTAAACACTAATAGCCGACCTTGCATATTGTGCTTGAATTTTCTCACGACTTCAATACCAAGATCATTTTTTTCATGCACTCCTTTGTCAACTTTTACTATTGGCACTAGAAAATGACCATTCTTGACTTGGATATACCTAATGCAACATCTAGATAAAACCACCAAACTCATTCTTAGCATTGACTACGTTCAAATGTTGGCACCATCAACTATCATATTCATACAAGGATATTTGTCATTGGTGTAGGCGTAAGTACTTGGGTAAGAAACACACCATAATCATGGGTGAAACACATTTAAAGAGAGCATTTTGTATATGGAGTGTGTCCAAGAACAAACAGAGGAGCATCAAAGAGTGCTCCATGGAAGGAACATTGTCCTATAATTATCTAAGGTGTGAGTACAAGCAAGTTAAGAGAATTTCACAAATGGATTCCTAAGAAATCTCCTGTAGTGATTGTATCTCAAACATGATCCTACACTGGGAGAAAATAACTCTAGTGAATTCAATATTAACATAATTTTGTATAACTTTAATTGAATCTTGGTCAAACTCTTGCACTCTTGCTTGATTGCTCCATTTTTTGGGTTGAGTCTATCAAATTTTCTTTTATCTTTTGAGATCCAATTGTTATTGGATCTATGATGCCATATTTTAATATATACAGACCATTCAAATTGAGATCATCAATCACAAAAATAACATCATCTATATTCAATTTAATCTTCTATCAAATTTTCTCATCCCTGAAAGGTCAAGCCAAGCAAGGCACACAGTTTAGGGCATAAGCCATTATATTGCCCGTTTTCCACTTGTTTCTTACCAGATTAAAATTTTCATATAAAAAGAAAGATACGTTTACAAAATCCTAGATTAATGACACCAAATGAAAAATTACACTCCACTGGTAAACATACAATTTTAATAGGGCCACAAGGAATTACAATTAGGAGAAAATGAAAGGAAAGAAGGATTGAAAACAAAGCAACAATTAAAATAGTGAGAAAATGAGAATGATATGACCTAGGACACGCAAGGTAACAAGCTCCACTCTTGACATCCAATTTCAAGAAGATACTAGACATGAAAATATTTGGTTCCTCTAATTTTGACATTGCAAAGTGAAAGTAGTGATATAGGGACTCAAATGTCAATATTGTGAGTTTGTCTGCTTAATTGATATCATATGAGGAATTTCTTGGGTTATTTCCTTCTAGAGCCACCTATGTGTTAAAAGAGATATGTGATTAGAAAATTACAAAATTTACAAGAAACAACATTACTAAGGATATTTTTTTCCCATGCATAGTCATCACAAAAATGAAGAGGGGAACACATTTTTGGTCCTCGTATTATCAAATATGGAGCAAATCCACTTCAATTCTTGAATAGTGTTAGCCCCCACAAAAGGGTTTAGATAGATTTACAAGCTAAAATCTTTGTCTAACATTAGTGGAAACTAAAATAATGAATGACATGGAAACTAAAACAATAAATGAGAGGAAAATTGGTATGGAATCTATACAAACCGTACATACATGCCAAAAAGCATTCAACTCCTAGTATATGTTAGAAATTTCTAAAACACAAAATATAAAATACAAACAATGAATTAGTTGTGCCTCTACCAAACAAACAAGACTCATAGTAGAAGCCATTGTTGCCTTAGGTGGCCTCTTTGGAGGAAACCTAGGTTCTAGAGGTGGAGGTATATCTTGAGATCTCCTCTAGTAGTTGTTCTACTTATTTAACCAACATTTAAAGAATCATAATAATAATAAAATAAATTAACAAACATTTTTATACCTAAATAGCAATTAAAAAGACTTGAGTGCATGAATACCTGAATGATCTCCTATTGGTTTCAAGAATAATTTATTGGAGTAGTCTAACCTTGGAGAAAACCTCCCTCAATTTGATGGAGTAGTAGCAAAGTCAACATTGACTTTCTGTTGCTTTGTTGGGTTGAGGGAGTTTTGTTCCAATATTATCAGAATCCTAATTTATTCTCTACTAAATAGGGCCAATCACGTAAATGTGGAAGATCTTATGGTGTTGGAAACCCTTCCCACCAAACACCCCCCCCCCCCAACACACACACACACATTACTCTCAATTCCCTAATACCTAGTCTATCTACTAGAAAATATTTGAAATCAACACAATAAAATTCATGCATTGACACCCGTAAAACAAAAAAATCATAAAGAAACATATGTGGATTTGTACATAAAGAAACATATAACAATCATTTATTAACATGTAACATTCATTCATTCATTCATTCATTAATCATAGACACAAAATATTTCATCTCAATAAATTTTATCATCAAAAATATGTTCTCATAATATGGTACATGATGTTTTTAATTATATAACTAGTACAATCATTTACTTTTGGTTTTATTTATTTTTGAAATGTATTGAGAAATGATGTAATTAGTTCCTTCTCCCTCTTTAGTTGTTATGGCCTATACAAGTGTTCTTGACGACCTGGTCTTGTACTCATGACATCAAGGTTGCTAGGCGAATCATCAACTGCAACAAGAAATATTAAAATTATTATTTTTGTTATTATTATTACAATTATTTCATTAATAAAAAGAGAATTATAGTGTTCTTTACCTCCTTGAGTAACAAAGGAAAGTGGAGTAGTTTCATATGCGACAATATGTTCCTCTTCTTTTCTAGCCTCATCCTCTACATGCTTTGGAATTTAATTAGGAAATTTTGTAATTAATACGCCATCTGCAATTAAATATTTTTATTATAATCCTCTTTCTACATGAAGAAAAGGTGAGGCTAACCCATTTATTAGTAGAGAAAAATAACTACTTTCAATGCTGTTTAGAACCTAAGTAACAAAGGAATGTCTAAATCCTAGGTGGGTTAGAAGAACTCTAACATAAGTATAAAAAAGTATGCACTATCTCATTAAAATAACTCATTCAAAGGCAATATCATTGAGGTAGTTCATTAATAATAAAAAATACCTTTGCAATGTAATTATTACTAAGTGCACTAGTCAACACCGTTGGAATGGCTACCTTGTGCTCCTCTTCTAGTAGAGTATCCTCATGTACAACATGCTCTGGCATTGAAACCGCAAAATTTGTCAGTACACAATCGTAAATGAATAAGTAAAAAAAAATAGAAGTACAAAAATTATAAGTATATGATTAATATACAACCATATTACCATCATGGGCCTCATCTGTAGCAATATCACGGGGTTACATGGGAGCACCATGTTGTGGCTACACTCCACTCTGAACAAAATGCTGTCTAGTACTTGTTACACAACAATTTGTCACCATCCCTGTTACCCCTTCTCCCGCACCTTGGAGGACTCGTTCTGGGACTTGCGAGAAGTGACATGACCTGCAAACACTTGCATTGTATCCCCTTGAGTATGAACTTCATATGCCCTGAAGACATCTTTTGCAAAATACCCATAAAAATAGCCCTTTTTCCATTGGCGCGGTTTCACTGTGCATCACTCGCGCCAATGGGGGAAATCCTCCAAAGAGGGCGCGCCAGCTGGCGCTTTGTCTCAGAGCCACACTCGTGCCAGCCAAGTTGGGTAATGTTTTTAAAAAACAAACATCCGAAGGTTCTTCCTAACCCACTCATAAACTGAATCCATCTTGATTTGGTTTAGTTAGGCTTTGAATCTCCATAGAAGGTAAGTTGTTTGCCACCTTCTCATGGAAGCTTCTTAGTGATAAAGCCAATCCCATGAATATTGTGGATGATCCTAACTCCTTCTCCTCTATCTATAAAAGCTTGTCCTTTTGCCTTTGACAAGCTAGTTCTAGTTCCAAGTTCCAAATTCTAAGTCCCAAAGTCTGAGAATTGCTAAGCTCATGCTACAAGAAGCCTTCTTCATTCCCATAAGGCTAAATCTAAAGTGAGGAGATTCTTTCCCAAGTAACCAGGGAGAGAGAGGCTTGTTCCCGATTCCCAACAAGCTTTGCAAGGCATGTGCTGCTGATCACCCAGCCAAAGGAGGATTTGACGTTAGAACTATGGTTGTATTCTTCTTTGTTTATCAATAATAGACGACTATCATTATGGTTCCACTCTTATTGTCTTTGGAATGATGATTGAGCTATATCCTTTCTGACTGATATATAGTTGCATCTATTGGATTTTATGCTTGTATTTATGTCATTCTTTGCATGTGCAGGTGTCGGTTCACGAGGATCGTGGGGATTGTGACCGACCGAAGCAAAGGAACGGGAGCGACGACTCTTCTACAAGTACTAGCATTGTAATCCAGGTAGGCCCTCATCATTGGCCTTTAATTTGCAATTAGGAACCTATGCGTTAGCATTGTTTGATTGTTGCTAGACCCCATTTGGGCTATTAGGGATCGCCTTTATCCGCAAAGGGGATTTACCTCCACAACAATTTGGCGACTCCATTGGGGAGTTGGCTTTTTGTCTTGTTGTTTGTTTTGTCTTGTTGTTTGATTTGTAAACTTTAGACGGAGCCTGAAGTACGGCTAGATAGCCTTCGAAACGCTATTGCTCTGCATTAGCAAAGTAGATCAATGCCACTTCAGTCTATCTCCGGTTTGGGTTACGAATTGAACGACTTGGAACTTGCCTTGTTTCTTGGTTTCTCCTGCTTAATTAGCTTTCTGGGTTGAGTCCTTGTGTTGCTTCTTGCCCCTTGGTGTACCTGGGTACTTTTGACTTAGCTTTGGCTCGTTTGTCTTTTATTTTTCCATAGAAAACTCGGCTGGCACTCTTTTATAGCATTACAGTCACGCTAGTTGGCGCTAGTTGCTCATTGACAACCCGCGCCAATCCCTGAAAGGCGCTAGTTGCAGCCTGACAGTCGCGCTAGGCCTGGGAACTTTTGAAGTTTGCTTGTTTGTGAGCCCTCTGAGCTTGGTTTTTGTTCTGGGTACCTTTTTTAGACTACTTGAGTGTGTTGGAGTGTGATTTGACGGGCTTTGATCGTTACCCTTTGGGTGTTTGTTTTTTTCCATCGATTTCACATTTCTAGCCCTAGGGCATCTAGTGGCTTTGTGTGTCGAGCTTTCCTCAAGTGTTTTGGTCTTCCAGTGGTCCAGTCGACTCTTTGATTACTCCCTTGCACTTGTTTGGTGGTTGTAAATCATTTTATTGCGTTATTTGAGTGACTTGCTTCGTCTTCACTTGAATTCCGCTTCGTCTCACTTTGAGCCTAGATTACACGGCTCATTGGTCTCTTTGGGATTTTTCTCATTCTTTGGAGGTTTGCTTTGTGATTTAGGGAACTAAATGTGCTTGTATTGAATAGAATTTGTTTGTTGTCATTTCTCAAAGTTGTTTAGTGCATTTTTCAATCAACAAAAAGAAAAAATCTCTTTTGCTTTGTATTAGTTAATGAGAATTATAAGCTTTTCGTTTTGATTAGTGATTAGTGATCTTAAAGAAAAGTTTGTTAATTTCCAGTAGTTGCATTAGGGAAGTTCTTTGTCATTTTGTGATCATTTCGTTTGCGTGAAAGCTCTCAAACCCTCTCGTAACTAGCATTCATCGAATGAAATGACATATTTTGGCATATAGTTTGCATTTAGGGAATTTTGAGATATCACATACAGTAAGGCCTGAAAACTGAAACCTAATACAAGATCAACTTTAAAATGAATTGAATAAATCTAACAATGCATTGGAACATAACGCACACTTTTTAGAGGTCTAGGCTAGAGACGTGCTCCAGCATCGTTAAACCTAGTCACTTTTGTTTCCACTCAAGGTTGGGTGATTCCTCCTTCCGTGACGCAATAGTGGTCTAGTACGGATTTGAGCTCCCACGTACCGTCGAGTATATGGGGAGACCCCACTAGGTTATCATCCTTTATCCATAGGAAGCCTTGTTTCCCGCCTTACAAGCCGTAACGCACCTAACACAGCATTCGAGAAGATTGACTGTCGTATGGAAAGTCCTTGGTTTTCATATGATTGCCAAGGTTTTTATGCAGTTTTACGGATTGTCTGGTAAACCTTTTGCCTAGTTCTCCAGAGTAGTCACTTTTTGATCCTTTT
>APFE031032834.1:0-11721 GCA_000404065.3 Pinus taeda | reverse complement strand
TGCGTTGATTGTGTAGGGGGGGTCACAGGGGGGTTTGAGGTGTACCCGTAACCCCACTTTATGGGGTCTGGGGCAACGCCGCAGAAAATTTTGGTTTTGGACCCTATGTTAGGTTGGGCGGACCCACCTATGGTTTTGTGCATGATTCTCGCACATGTTTTTCAAACGCGATGGTTTTTGGTCCATGGTATTGGATGCTTCGGCATGTATAAATATGTATTATAACATTAAAAGGAACATAATGAAAATTCAAGCTAGTAGTCCTGGTTTTGGGATCCAAGGGAAAATCTCTGTGTATATGTGTTTTATGTGTTATACTTTCACATTGTTTATTTTCTGTGTTTTAGGATTCATATGCAGGTAATTTATGTACGGGGTTAAAACCTACAGCGGTAGGCGCGGAGGCCGCCACATGGCCCAGGGTGATGTCAACATATGGGTGGCGCATATTAAAATTTTGTGGCTGATCTGTGGGTTGAACCCACAACCTGCCCATTACCAACACAACATGTACCATTAGACCACATGAGCTGGATTTGAAATTAAACAGAAACATTATAATGTTAAACGAGCTAACTGCCTAGTCAACGGGCAGGCACGCAATCCAAGGCGCACTAACCATGCCATGTGACCATACAACTGTAGTTCAAACTGGTGGTTAAGGGCTTAACTAGCAGTTAGGTTGGTGGCGGAACCATTTTTAGCGGTCCCACCATATTTGGCGAGCTTATCTGGCCCTTAACTAAAGTTAACTTGAGTTTCTTTAGGGGTTGACTAGCAGTTCATGAATATGCCATAACTTTGGCTAGGGAAGGCCTTTTGAGATGAGTTTTTATTTTATTTTTATTTTGGGTCTCTTTGACCTTTTGGGGCCATTGGCACAGGTTTCACAGCGAACAAAGGTCATCTTCAAGTGTTTTTGCTTCGGGAAAGTTCCAGGAGCCACAAGGGCCTGTTCAGTGATGGAGTTGCATTGGGTTGTGTGCAGCCATTGAAGATGAAACAAGAGCCTACCTAGACTAATTTGGGCCTTCTAAAGCCATTGGAACAGTCTAGAGAAGCTGAAGAAGACATCTTGAAGGACATTTTCATCCATGGAGATTTTGGAGCTTAGGGCCACCAGGGGTTGGAGGTTGTTGTAGGAGCTACCAGTATTCATTCTCGGCAAACAAACAGTCATTCCTAATTGTAATGAACCTTTTGAATCCAATGAAATTGTTTTTAGAACCATTTGGAGACTTTTAAAGGCCGAGATGTTGAAGGGAAGTTTCAGGCAACCTAGAGCCAATCATGAAGGAAGGCCTAGATCGGGGATGCAGTGCTCATTTTGAGCAAATGAATAGTTATTTGTTGATTTTAGATATGTTCTTGAGACATTAGCAGAGGTTTTAGATACATTTGAAGTATTCTGAAGGATTTTGTGCCATTAAGAAGCCCAGGGAAGCTTAGTGCACTTGCTGAAGGAATCAAGTCCAAGGGAGCCTAGATCTACCTGCATAAAGAGGACAGCCATGACAGGGATGTATATGGTTTTTCTAAGTCGGTTCAGTCAGTAACCTTTTGGAGTTTAGTGTGGAACTTGTAAAAGAATTCAAGCCATAATCCCAAAGAGCCAAGTCTATTTGACTAGAGCTCACAGGAGATGTAGCCCACGAGATTGGGGTGAACTCCTTATTAAATTTGTTGTTATGTGTGATGTTTATTTGTTGCCTTATATGTTTGATATATATGTTTAATATCAACTGAAACAAATCATGTTAAAACACATAAACAGAAGAAAATACATACAGCTCTTTCAAGCTAAAATTCTGCATAACGTCAAGTACAAGCAAGGTCTTTTTTAATTAAATCTGAGTGTTTACTTCTATTATTTCTTTAGGCGGAGTCTGTAGAGGGCTAGGTGGCTTTTGGATGTCATCCTCTCTTTAGAGGTGACATATTCAGTAAATTCCCCTACAGTCTATCTCTGTATTAGAAATAAGAAGTTCTCACATTTTCATATTTAAATTTGGAGTATGTGTGCACTCTTTTACATAAATGAAAATGGATACCTTGAACCCTTTTTCAAGTACATTCCATTTTCAGACCAAAGGAAGATCTAGAGGAGAACATGAACAATATGTAAAAGTAAATTGGTGGCCCTGTCCAGATCAACACCATGTTTCTCCTGCTGAAGAAGGAAATTCAAAGTGGTTCGAAATCAGTCCACCGGAATGCAATGGAGGCTATAGTATGATTTCAACCTCATCCCATCTCACAATTTGGGGAAGTCATCACATAGTACAAGGCTTGGCACCTCTTCATAACCGGGGAGCTACAAGTTGAGGTTGTTGAGCTAGAGTTTCCCGAAACTCAAGCTCAAATTATTTTGTCTTATTATGTTGTCGAGTTGACTCTACCCAATTTTATCTTACATGGGTATGAGTGATAATGTAATATTTTTGTAATTAATTGTAAGTGAAATTCCTAGTGTCAAATGTGGAATGTGAAGATTCATTTTGAAATGAAGTCCAAAGGTCACGGTTGAAGGAATTCAAACAGTTGTGAGCGAAGTCAAAAAGAGTCACAAATAGATATGAATAGTCACGCCTTTGTTATAAATATACCCTCATTAGTCATGTAAATGAATTTTGGGCCATGATTTTGGGTTAGGAGTAGAAGCTTGGGATTTTTGAGCCTTGGATTCTCCATAACATAGAGGGAACATCTTTCTTTCAAAGAGAAGGTGTTGGCTTCATGTTCCACTATTGGGACTAGTTGTTCATCAATTGTATATGTATGCTTGGGACTTTCACTTTAATAAAAGCTCAGAGTCGGTACGTTTTCATGCATGTGGTGTGAATATAGTAGGACTATTCTTGTTATGTTTGCAATAAATGTTATTTCACTTACACTAACACTTATTAACTATTTCGTTTGCATTAGTATGAATCTTTTTGAATGTGTGTTGTTGTATATTTCCATCATGGTTAACTTGTGAACTATTTTGCAGGCTAACTTATGATGTTTTTTATGGTTGTGTGTTCCTTTCAAGTTGCGTACTATTACAGCCTTCTAGGGGCTCACTCATTTTCCCCTTGTTGTGTTAGAACCTTTCATTCAATGAACTTGACCCTTTGCAAAGTCACACACTTATTTCACCAGAGATGTGTATACATCATTCTATGCGTTATTGCAGCCAAGGCATAACACTAAAACCCACCATTTCGGAAACTGGGTCATTTTACGAATGTCGCCTAATTTGGTCTTCATATCAGGGAGACCCCCTTAATGTTGGTTGGTCCAGCACCATCAACATTTATGGTGCTAGAAGAAGCGTTGGATGACAAGCTAAGCCCGTGAAGTCTATTGTGAAATTTCTTATATTTTAATGGCTTCTTCCCATATCTTAACCCTGGCATATTTTTCCAAAACTGCAAATTTGAAAGTGCCCAAGGGGATAATTAACGAATTTTAAAATATAAATTTTGATGGTGAGGGTGGAAAAACCATTCTTTAGCACACTGCTCAGTTTCTTGAATTTTTCACTCATCACGTTATTCATTGTGAGAATATTGCTTGTATGTTATTCGTTATCACATTTGAAGCATGCATTAAGGAATGGTGTTACACATTGCCAACTACTTCCATTCACTCTTTCGAACATCTTGTCAAGGAGCTCTACCACGCCTTTGATAGGTATGATTATAAATATTTTATAGAAAAATCATGCATCTAAGAAAAGCACCTGATGAACCTCTTAATGATTTTCATGATCACTTCATCCATTTCTATTATGAATTTTATGAAGATGATATTGATTGGAATTTTGTGAAAGATAAGTTTGAATTTATTGTTCATATTTCAATGAATCCAAAAGAATATGAATATTTCGAAAGTCTCCCAACATATACCGAGTATGGAGCTTCTAAATCTATGACGAACGAAGTATTTGTTCCAATTGAATCTTCGTCTTCTCCTCATCAAAAAACTCCATCTAAGCAAGGTGAGGTTGGAGAACTTGAGAGTCCATCCATTGATATACCATCCATATTCTACCACCAGTTTGGACTATGAATCTGTTGTTTCATTGAGATTCTTTCTCCTCATCCTCCATTCGTCGGTTCCTTTGTTCCTCCTGATTGTGAGTAGTTTTATCCATCGGTTTCAATCATTTCTTTTGATGTTCATGAGGATCAAATTCAGGATAGAGTTGGTGTTTTCCAACAAACTTGCAATATCATTTCGATGATTATGTGTGGGATTCCATTTATGAGCAAGAACCTGTTATGACAGTTAATGTTTCTCCTTCTTACCCTCTCCATAATTATCCTAACATCTTCCATGATTCTTCCATACCTGTTGTATTTTTCGAAGAATTAGTTTCTCACTATGTTAATTTTGATCATACTCAGGACTCGTGGAATGTCAGTTTTACATCTGAATTTAGAGAGGGAAAATATTCTCTTCCTAATCTTTCCCACACATCATCTAATCATTGTGAAGAAACAAAGGGTGAAATTTTTTCTTTCCAATCTCCCCCTCTCTATGATTCATCAAATCATGAGGATCCCTTGCTTTCTGATGATAGAATTTCCCATCATGGCTGGCGTGATCTATTTATCTACTCATCTAGTCACAAATCCACGTTTTCCACTATTGATTTTTCTAAACCACTAGTTTTTGATGATTTTCCTTCTAATGTGTTGGAACTATCGTAAGTTTTCAAGGCACTTTAGCCCACACTTATGGTTATGTCAAGTGCTCATTGTCTTGATGCTAGTTCCAATCATGATCGGAATGGTACTTCATCTTGCATGAATCCTCATCAGTTGATTCTATAGATTGAAAATTCATTTATTTCATAATCTTCACATCCTCCATTTGTTTTGCATGACCCTATAGCTCGGTCATTGGAGGAGTCATACCTAGCAAGCCAATTAGCCAAACACAACTTTTCAAAGTTCTTTTTGTTTTCCAAATTTAGAAGTTCGAAAGAATGATTTTTCATGTCATCTTTTTGAAATGTGCACGAACACCATCGTGCAACCGCATAATGTTTCGCACATGCTTTCTTGATGTATTTTTCTGCGTGCATTTCAATCTTCTAATGTTACAACATGTCCCTAAAGTGACTTCGTTGGGGTACTATCTAGGCATGTTGGTAGAGAAGAAACACTAGAGATGAAAACCAAGAATCTGGTAATCCTTTTTCACTTGTGTATCTATATACTCCCCATCCCCAATCAAAATAACTAAGTTTGACCTCTCTATGTTAGTGTGGTGCTGATGAAGAGAATGGTAGGGACTATACCTTTAACTCGAGCTAAGTAAAGAATCTATGGTCATAAATGAAATGAAAAATACTAATTGAAGAGTTAGACCCAGTTCACATGAGTTAAGACCCATATAGAGAGCTAGAGTTATACCAATGTGCCGCAAAATATTATAGTTTCTACAACCACCCTCCAAAATTTCCCATGTTTAAATTTTGCAGCCTCTCTTTTATCCACAGGAGCTCATCATTCACTTTCGTCTAGTATTCATGTTATCTTAAAGACTTATATTTCATGTAGTTCTTTTGATGTCTTGTTTTGATCCTGACCAGAACCTTTTAAAACACAAGCCATCTCTTGCCTTGACTTTGCAGCTTTGTCGTTCTTCCCTTCATAAATTGTGAAATCTTGGAAGGCAGAATAGCCGTGAGAATCTGGACTATGCAATCTAGAGAGGAAGGTCAGCCTTGAGCTCAGAAATAGCACAATCCTGGAGGGAAGCCTAGCCTTGAGCTTAGAAATTCCGCAAAGCCATCGTTCCCCTTAGAAACTACGTAATTCACTGAGGTAAGGAATTGCCCAACCCCTTAAGCCTGGGAATTACGCAATATCCTTTTCCATTTTGAAAAAGAAGCTTCCCGAAAAAGTAAAGTTGTAATCCCTAAAAAATAGGAGTTTCCCAATTGATGTCTAGTGCAATCCACTAAGATACGAATTATGACTTTCAGACAAGTGGCACTTTTTCCTTGATTTTAGGCATGTGTGTTAGAAACCCTAACCAACCTAGATCTATATAATAGACACCCCTAGAGCTAATTTTCACATTCCATATTGGAGCTCTATCATTCATAGGGATATCAAGGAACTTTCGGTGGAGTTTGTGGCGCTTTTACGGGTAAGTTATGCTTTTGTTGCTTTTTGCCACTTTTTCTGTTTCTTTTTGTTGTTTTGCTTCTGTGAGTGTTGTTTTGCTTGTTTTTCTCCATATTTGATGGTTTTTTATATTATTTATATTTTACAGTTTCGGTTGAGTCTGTCATTCATGTTTTACAAGTGTCTCATCAGCTTCTTGTTTTCACCCATTAGTGATCGTTGTTTCGGTGACTCCCTATGTATGCTTGTTTTTCCTTTTTGCATGATGATCTTCTTCACTTGATCTTCATTGATCTATATTTCCTTAACCATATATGCACTCTTACTTACACCATCACTTAGATATGCCACTTTCCCATTCTCTTCCCAGACAGATCTACCCCTTTACTTGGCCAACAGTTTTCATGATCAACTAGACATTGTGAAACTCCAAGGCTCAAGCTTCATGCTTGGCCTCTGAGATTGCGTGATGTGCAATCCCTGGCTTGCCCAACTGTACATTGTGAATTTCCAGAGCTCAAGCCTCATTCATGGTCATTGAGACTGTGCAATGCGTTGTCTCTCCCTAAGTTTTGCCAAGCTTAGTCTCTGCATTGCATCGTCTCTAGCCTCAAGCCTCACCCCCAACTGCTGAGACTGCACAATGTATATTTCACGAGGCTAGTATCTTCCCTCAGTACATGATTTGAATAGTACTAAATCTTAGTCTTTTGGTTGTTGCCTTGATCTTGTTTTGTAAGTTATTTTTATTGAGCTAACTTATGTTTTCCATGAGTGTGTTTTTCTCCTACACGTACCACAAGTTTTTAGTGCTTCTTGTGATCAGTGACTGTCATTATGGATCCCAAGAGATCTATATCAAAGGACACCACAGAGAGAAGCACTAGAGAGGCAGTTGAGAGTAGTCTAGTGAATTTTGTAATTTATCAAATACTCAGTTGTTCATAAAGAAATATTCATTCATTACATGGCAGAAGATGAATGAGGTATTCTCAGCAAAAATATTCAAAGCAGATTTAAAATCCCATCAAGTGTATCTCAATGTCTAAACGTCAATATTACACAAGATTGCATGCAGGTACCCAGTTTTCCCATGTGTATACATTGTCAACTGGATATTGTCCCATACAGATAATAAGACCAAAACTCTTAATAGTGTCATTGGACAGAAGCTTGCATATTTTATGGCACAAGACTTTCAGATTATGTATCTCCTATTATTACCATAATCTTACATGGATTCCCACTTCTATGTGGTCACCAACTACTTGAGAACAAAGGATGTCGTCAAAATTTGGGTGAGAGATCCTTCTAAATTCCGCCAAAATCCCATAAACACTTACGAGACCAAATATCCAAGGAAGGCTTATCAGTACTTGATAATATTATGTTGTCAGATCTATGGCTAGAGAAGTATTGAGACCTTTCTAGAAGGTTGGGAATTATTGCTTAACTACATTGTGAATGAAGGGAAACCAATCAACTCGTTGAATTTTATAGCTCAACAATTGAGGACCCATGTAAATAATCCTAAGAACCCTCCAAAGGGTAAGAAATCCAGATTCTACATGTCTACCTACTTTCTAGATGCAATCTGTTCTCATAATTATTTTCCTAACATGAGTTGGACCTGGTCACCAAAATAACTTGTCGTGCACATTTACTACAAGTTGATTTCGGAGTGCAGTTACAAACGAGTAATGCAAATGATGACTGATCACTTCCTCATTCCATTATATAGGTTAATATTTCAGCAAGAGACACCTTTCATGTCCCATGGGGACATGGGAGCACTGTCAGAATTAGCATATTGGTTTGCCTCACCATATGGCATTTTCCTCAGAGTGTTTGGAGTTCAAAAGTCTCCACATCTTCTGTCGAGGTATGCCACCGACAAGTTGGTAATGCAAATAAGTCGCTTATCATCTCTCCACGAGGTTATCAGGAGTGTTGCATCGGAATAAGAAGGCACCTTGTCCCATTCTTCCTGTGCAAATTCAGTTGTACGAGATCAATAATTTGAAGGTTACAAACACCAAAGGCATGGAAATAGAGAAATTCACATTAGTTCATTTGGACTTCAATCTACATGATCCTAGGAATGTCTATAAAGAACATTGTGCGAGGACTCATTTCCAATGTTTGAGCGGGACATTTTACAAACTCGAGGAGAAAGATATGAAGAATTGTTACAATTCCTCCAAGTCCCACGAACCATTTCAGCTTCACAAGAACATCATAGGTTACTCCTAAAAAATAATTCACTCTAGAGGCGGAACTAGAAGAAAGGTACAACCCAATCCATGAAAAGGGAAAGGGGAAAGTTGCACATAGTCCAATGGAGGAGCAGATTCGTAATATCAAAGCAGATCCAATCATGCTAAAAGTAGCCATAGCAACAGAAAAGAGGAGGAAACAAAGAAAATAGGAATAAGATATGAAGTAGACGAAAGAACAAGACTAGAAAATATTGGAAGAAGAAAGGCAAAAACAAGAAGAAGAATAAAGGTGGAGAATAGAAGAAGAAGAAGCACGGGAAAAAAATTGAGGAACAAGAGCATAATTGACTACTAGAAGAGGAGAGAAAATAGATGAAGGAGAAGGAACTTGCTCAGGAAATCAAAGAATTGATTGTGATTCAAGACATGGAGGTGGAACCAAAGTTGTTAAACCAAGATGTTGATCTCATGTCGAGCACTCAACAGATCACCATTATGTCTCCCCTTCCTCCGACAGCAGAGCAAGCTCCAAGAGAAGAAGAGAAAATTGTTCATCTTAATGATGGTTTGTTCATGGATACATACAATGTGACTTATGATGAGATTTAGAAGAAGATTATACGAGCAAGAAAGAAACATTTTTTTGACAATCTTACATATCTTTCATTCATTAGAGAAAGAGTGATTGTAACAGATATGAGGAGAAATCCAGAATCCATCGCTACATCCAACTTGGCCTTGGCAGGTGCTACTAATTCAAACATGGAGTACATATTAGCCGAGAATATAAAAATGACAAAGAACTTGCAGGCTACAAGGAAACAAATTGAGCATCTACAAGCAGAGGTACAGAAAGAAGCTCCCACACAGGTATATCTGGAAGAGATTAAGGCATCCATACTTGATGAAGTATCATCATTGGGATAAACCATGTGGGGCCTTTATGAGGAGCTCGTCATCGTGCATAAAGAAATTTTCCACTTACACAGCATGCAACAGAAGTGTAAGGATAATGTTAAATCCCTTAAGGATGTCCATATATCCATCACTATCGTGCATGAGTGGTCAATGCAACCCAAAGGAGCACCATCCAAATTAGAAAATAAAACAAGGAAACAGGTAGAGTTGGGGAAAACATAAGTTCATATTATCATCAGAGTAACAAATGGCTTTCCTCATTCATCACCAATATTCAGGCCTCATATTCACGATTATACAACAATGTGGATTTCATGGTGAAATCACATAATATCCCTTCATTTGGCTCACCCAATGAACCTAAGAGTAGGAATAAAGTGATGCAGGAGGTATAAGAATACTTGGACCACCTCAAATTAATCGCCACCAAGGAAGATCTGGAGGTGAACAAGAAAAATATGAAAAATTATATTAGTAGCCCTATCCAAATCAACACCATGTTGCTCCTGCTAAAGAAGGAAATTCAAATCGGTTTCAAATCACTCTACCTAGATGAAATGGAGGCTAGAGTCTACTTCCATCATGATCCCATCACACATTTTAGGGAAGTTATCGCACAATACAAGGCTTAGCACCACTACGTGACTGAGGACCTACAAGTTGAGGTGGTTGAGCTAAAGTTTCCCCAAACTCAATCTTAACTTGTTTTTTCTTATTGGGTGGTCTAGTTGACTCTACCCAATTTTGTCTTACATGGGTATGAGTGATATTGTAATATCTTTGTAAGTAATTGTAAGTCAAATTCCAAGTGTCAATTATGGAATCATGTGAAGAGTCATTTTGAAATGAAGTCCAAATGTCACGGTTTAAGGAAGGAAACCAGTCATGAGGGAAGTCAAAGAGTCACAAAGAGAGATGAACAGTCACCCCTTAGTTATAAATATACCCTCATTAGTCATGTAAAGGCCTTTTGTGCTAGGCTTTTGGGTTAGTCTTTTGGCTTAGGAGCAGAAGCTTGGGATTTTTAAGCCTTGGCTTCTCTATAGCATAGAGGGAGTATCTTTCTTTGGAGGAGCAGGCATTGGCTTCATGTTCCACTATTGGGACTAGCGGTTTGTTAATTGTGTGTGTATCCTTGGGACTTTCACTTGAATAAAAGTTCAAATTCAACGTGTTTTCATGCAACTGTTGTGAATATAGTAGGACTATTCTTGTTATGTTTGCAATATATGCTATTTCACTTACACTAACACATATGAAATATTTTGTTTGCATTAGTATGAATCTTGTTGAAGGTGTGTGGTTGTATATCTCCATCATGGTGAGCTTGTGAACTATTTCATAGGCTAACATGTGATTTCTTTTATGCTTGTGTGTTCCTTTCAATTTGCATACTATTACAGGCTTCTAAGGGGCTCACTCATTTTCCCCTCATTGTGTTAGAACCTTTCATGCAATGCACTTGACCCTCCACAAATTCGCACACTTGTTTCACCAAAGACACGAATACATCATTCTATGCATTATTCCATCCAAGGAATAACACTAAAACCCGCCATTTCAGGAATCGATCTATATTTCGGATGGTGCTCCTACTCCAAATGGTGTGAGGTCTAACTAGGACTTCGTATCGGGGAGACCCCCTAAATGTTGGTCGATCTAGCACCGTAAATAGGTTCTTTCATTTTATTGAGTTTGACCATTGAATGGTTTTAGAACTGGGTGAGTTGGTCTCAAGATAATTTCCAAGGGCCTATGAATCCCTTGACTCATAATGGCGAGATACATAGTAAATCCTAAGGGTGGAGATGGGAAAATTCCTCAAGGTATTGGTGAAGATATCCAGAGGCACCCATGCTTATTTAGGGTTTTGTGATCCCTTGATTGGTTTTGGTGGGATTGTGGTAAATCCTAGTAGTGTATATTTATTGTTTGGCCTAGGAATCCATTGACTGATAATGGCAGGATATACGGTAAAGCCTGGTTGTATAGATGAGGGTTTTTGGCTTATAAATCCATTGACTGATAATGATGGGATATGTAGTAAAGGTTGAGGAATCCCTGCTTGGTTTTGTTGTGAGTCCCACATTCATCCTTAGAATATGGAACAGGGATGATTAGCTGAAAGAAAGATTTGATTCAGCCCAATCTATGGTTGGGTGGTATGTTGAAGTCCCTAACTTGGTTGGGTTTCACATATGTTAATAAGAGCTCTTTTCCTCTTGTATGTTATGAGTAGGTTGTTCTGTCATTTTTATTATTCTAGTTATATTTTGGTTATAATCATGGTTTTATGATAGACTTTAGTTATGCCTCTCAGCATGTTTTCATTACTAAATGTGTTGGGTGTGGAGCCTGATTATCTTCTATATTCAAAAGTACCGCCACATTGGACCCCAGTTCAAAATGGGGGCGGCAACGCCACCCGTAAAATATTCGCTGCAGGGGGGGTCCAG
>APFE031032829.1:0-10748 GCA_000404065.3 Pinus taeda | reverse complement strand
TTGCCAAAATCCTTTCTGTTCCAATCCTTTAGTTTGAGTTTGATATGCTTTAATATTTTATGTAGAAGAAACATTCTTGTACTCTGAATCTGTAAATCTTCTGCCCACCATTCTTTAATATTGTTGAAGAATCCTGGATGGGATAGCCAAATATTTTCAAATCTAAAAGGTCTATTTCTGAGAATGTTCATACTTTTGATCTCTAGAAGGATCGACCAGTGATCTGAGCCTCCAAAGGGGAGAAATTCCGATATTATTTCCTTGTTTGTTAGCATCAGATCCTCTGAGATAATGAATCTGTCTAACTTTGAGGCAACTTAAGGCTTTCCTCCTCTTTTATTATTCCAAGTAAAGAGGCCTGTATTCATTTCAGTATCTACAAGGTTCATTTTGTCTATAAAGGTTTGAAACTCTAAAGAGTCTTTACTTGGAATTCTAATTCCTCCTTTTTTCTCCGAAAGAGATTTGATCATGTTGAAATCCCCTCCCATGATCCAAGATATTCCTGCATGTCTGTCTCTGAGATCCACCAGTGATTCTAGAAACTTGAGTTTGTCATCTATTCTTTGAGGGCCATAAACATTTGTGACCAGATAGTTATACATGTCTCCTACAGGTTGAATAACCACTAATAGATAGTTCCTTGTAGCTTGAGCGTCTATTATGTTGGTTTTTAGAGGGTTCCAAAGGGTAAGAATTCCCCCCGTTGAATCCTCTGCTTTTACCTCTAGAAACTCAAATCTACTGAGCCATTTACTATGGATTTGTCTTAATTTTAGAATGGAACATTTTGTTTCTTAGATAAAGATAATATCTGACATTTCTTGTTTCATCCTATTACTAAGGATTCTCTACTTTCTCTTACTCCCTAGACCTCTGATATTCCAAGATATCAACTTCATGATTAAAGATTTGTAAAGGAGTAGCTGGCTAGATCTTTCATCTTACCTGAGTCTATCATTAGCTTGCCACATTCCATCAAGAGTTCATTCTGCTTTTTCCTACCTCTTTTCTTACTTGGGTTTATTGTTGCTAGTCCCAGAGTTGTTTTCATCGTCTTCACCCCTCTGTTATCCTGCTTATCTATATATTTTCCTTTCTCCATCTCATTAGCCCGTGTTTTCCATAAAAACAACTATTGTATTCTATTGAACTCTTCTTGTGGTATCGAATCCACTCCTCCCGTGGCTTCCTGAATCAAGAACCCTTCCAGATCTAGGTTTTCTTTGTCAAGGATCTCCTGTAGCTCATGGTCCTCAAGGTCCATTTCACTCTGGGTCATCTCCTGATCCATCTCAAGTTCTGTATCACTCATCATTGTTTCTTTCAGATAATCCGTTTCCTAAGTCTGGTAACGTTCTACTTCTTTTTCCTTTTCCCCAGGATTTCCTTCCATTGCTTGATCTTCCTTTGTGATCTCTTTGTTTTCCTCAAGAACTTGGAACTTGTTTTGACTGGCCTTTAGCCCTTCCCCTTGATGTTGCTTTGGTCCTCGCTTGCCGCCTTTTCCTCGATTTACCACTTTCTGGTAGCTATTTGTTTCCTTCATTGTGATAGCCTTGTTGTTATTTACCACTTTACCGAGTGGAAAGTCTCTAAATAGATGCCCATGTTCATGACATCCAAGACATCTGAATGGAATATGCTCATAGTCTACTGTTTGCACCCATTCTTCATCAAAAACTTCTAGGATCACTTCATCTGGTAGAGCTCCTGATAGATCCATTTCCACACATATCCTTGCAAAGGAAGTGTATTTCCCCCTTCTTGTGGCTTCAGCAGCTTTGACAAAATGCCCTAATTTATTGCCTATGGCTGTTAATGATTCATTTTGCCAGTAATCAAGAGGTAAAGAATAGTCTTACCCAGATTGGTACTGAAATAAAAGTCTCATGTTCCGGGACAAAATTCATCATCCATGGCCTCATGTAGAGTCCAGCTGCTGCATAGAAGAAGGGTCCTCCTTCAAATACTCTGTCCTTGTCTTCAATATTTGTGAACACCACATTGAAGAATCCCTTTGACCCAAGATGAAGGTCAATGCTCCCTTTAGGTTTCCAGTGATATTTGATCCATGTCTGCAATGCTTTTTCAGTGGGCCATAGTCCCATGAACTTGTAGATAATAGCATAAGTTCTCATGTGGTCCCTGTGTGCCTGCTGAGCAGGGTCATTTAAAATAACTCTGGGTGTGAACTCAGCTTTGGGTTTGCAGGGTCCCTTTTGTTTCTTGTCTTTAGTACCCTATTTTGTGTCTTCTACCTCCTTGTCCTTTGTGCCCTTGATTTCCTTATTGTTGGCTTCTACTGTTTCCTCTTCCATATTTCTTTCCTCTTCCTCTGAAGTACCTCTAGCATTTTCTAGAGGTTTTTTACCGCTACTTACAACGGCTTCCTTGAAGGAGGGAGTGGCTTTCCCTCCTCTGTGGCCCTCCATAGGTAACTCTATCTGCAACTTGCAGAAACCCTAGACGTTCATCTGCGTTGTTCCTAGCAGTAACCTCTCGAGAACCGCTGCTCCTTCCTTAAAAATACTTATTTCATTATACATATCAACTTAAGTTTGCTCATTATTTTTTTTTTCACCGTTCAAAAAGGTACATTATTAACTCAATTTAATATTATTTATAATGTAGAAAGCAAAGGCTTGTGCTAAATATGGTGAAAGGTTTTATATTGAGAATTAATTTATGAGATTTTTGTCGAACAAATTATTTATAAAATCAGATTTGTCATGCAAACTATTCACAGAATGAGATATGTCGATCAACCACCTTTGTTTATTTTTTTACAAATTTCAGAATTATTAAAAAATGGAATTTGTTCCATTGTGGTATAAACTAATCAGAGAATGACATTTCTCTGTGAATTTTATTGTCTATTTTGTCAAATTAATTAAAGAATAACTAAAAAAAATGACATTTGTCCATAAACTTTTGTTATCTATGTTTTCAAATCAATTAGAAAGTGAAATTTATATATTAATTTTTGTTGTGTATTTTAGAGAGTTAATTTTTTGTTTGGAAGATTCTTACTCTAACTTCCTTTACTTTAAATTACCTCACAGTTAGTTAATTGTTATATGTGACTATGTTATTTGAATAAAGTTTAGACAATTGTGGATAGTTATATAAGGTAAAAGGAATTGACTTTATAAGGTTTTTTTAGGTAGTTGGTACCATTACTGATAGGATCACAAGTAGTTAGAGTTTTTACTATTGAAAAATTATTTAAAGATTCAGGACAATATGAAATGTTTGTTTGGTGTTGGGTATTTGGAGTTGTGATTAATGAAAGATCACCCCATCTTAAGAGGCAAGTGAATATTGTTTTACTTCTTTGTATTATCAATAGACAAGTGTATCTTTTATATATTTCATCTGACATTGCCTCTTGTTTCTGATTATTTAGAAATTATTTTATCTATAGACTTGGGTTTATTTCAATTTTAAGGGTTAAAGAACACTATAACAATTATAACAACTTTTCCCTAAATTAAACACTTCCAAATTTTAGTAGAAAAGATTCCAGGCTTGAGATATGTTTCTAACATCATTAAATAACAAAGTTATTTGTCATTCTCTAGGTAAAATTTTAGTTGGTAAAGAATACATGAACGAAATACAAGAGGAATCACTTTACTAGAAACTCTTGTAACATTGTTTGTAGTATTGCATCAGAAACCATATGTATAGAAGATCTCAATTCCATGTACCTTTGAGTGTATCAAATGTCCCCTAGGTGTACCTAAATCCAACTCTAAATTAACAAATCAATAAATTTGTTGTTATAGTATAATGAGAATGCCACACTCTCGAGTACTTTTGTAGTTGGATCATATGTCTAATGTCATAGTCGAGCCTCCTTAATTAGTTCCCTAAGATATTGGAACAAGTGATTATTGTACCCCACAAGTATATCGAATAACTATAGCACCTAACATTGTTAAAAAATGGCATTTGTTCCATTGTGGTATAAACTAATCAGAGAATGACATTTCTCTATGAATTTTATTGTCTATTTTGTCAAATTAATTAAAGAATAACTAAAAAAAATGACATTTGTCCATAAACTTTTGTTATCTATGTTTTCAAACCAATTAGAAAGTGAAATTTATATATTAATTTTTGTTGTGTATTTTAGAGAGTTGATTTTTTGTTTGGAAGATTCTTACTCTAACTTCCTTTACTTTAAATTACCTCATAGTTATTTAATTGTTATATGTGACTATGTTATTTGAATAAAGTTTAGACAATTGTGGGTAGTTATATAAGGTAAAAGGAATTGACTTTATAAGGTTTTTTTAGGTAGTTGGTACCATTACTGATAGGATCACAAGTAGTTAGTTAATAACTATGAATAACTATAACACCTAGAATTATTAAAAAATGGCATTTGTTCCATTGTAGTATAAACTAATTAGAGAATGACATTTCTCTATGAATTTTATTGTCTATTTTGTCAAATTAATTAAAGAATAACTTTAAAAAATGACATTTGTCCATAAACTTTTGTTATCTATGTTTTCAAACCAATTAGAAAGTGAAATTTATATATTAATTTTTGTTGTGTATTTTAGAGAGTTAATTTTTTGTTTGGAAGATTCTTACTCTAACTTCCTTTACTTTAAATTACCTCATAGTTAGTTGATTGTTATATGTGACTATGTTATTTGAATAAAGTTTAGACAATAGCGGATAGTTATATAAGGTAAAAAGGAATCAACTTTTTAAGGTTTTTTTAGGTAGTTGATACCATTACTGATAGGATCACAAGTAGTTAGATTTTTTACTATTGAAAAATGATTTAAAGATTTAGGACAATATGAAATGTTTGTTTGGTGTTGGGTATTTGGAGCTGCGATTAACAAAAGATCACCCCATCTTAAGAGGCAAGTGGCTATTGTTTTACTTCTTTGCATTATCAATAGACAAGTGTATCTTTTATATATTTCATCTGACATTGCCTCTTGTTTCTAGTTATTTAGCAATTATATTGTCTATAGACTTGGGTTTATTTCAATTTTAAGGGTTAAAGAAAACTATAACGAGTATTACAACTTTTCCCTAAATTAGCACACTTCCATATTTTAGTAGAAAAAATTCCAGGCTTGAGATATATTTCTAACATCATTAAATAACAAAGTTATTTGTCATTCTCTAGGTAAAATTTTAGTTGGTAAAGAATATATGAAGGAAATACAAGAGGAATCACTTTACTGAAACTCTTGTAACATTTTTTGTAGTATTGCATTAGAAACCATATGTACAGAAGATCTCAATTCCATGTACTTTTGAGTATATTAAATGTCCCCTAGGTGTACCTAAATCCAACTCTAAATTAACAAATCAATCAACTTGTTGTTATAGTATAATGAGAATGCCACACTCTTGAGTAATTATGTAGTTGGATCATATGTCTAAGGTCATAGTCGAGCCTCCTTAATTTGTTCCCTAAGATATTGGAACAAGTAATTATTGTACCCCACAAGTATATCGAATAACTATAGCACCTAACATTCCTCGATCTCTAAGACCTTGCAAACCCTAGCTCCTATAGAGAACCAACGAAATTCCTACATCTTTGCATATAGAATGAATTTGGAGATTGTATTGTTGTAGTAATAATTAGGTGGTATAGTAGTACACCCGCAAGAGTAGTGCTAAAAAAAGAACAAAAGGGTCTAGGTTTTGTTGAGATAATTGTTGGATATCTATCATAAAATATTGTTGGGATTGTGTTGATCACTTGGACCTCCCACTCAAATAACTATTTTCTATGTGGATTCAATAGAATAATGATATGGGGTATATCTAAATAGAACCCTTTCAATTCATTTATTGTAATGAGACAAGAGGAAGATAACACTTTGATTCGGTTTGGATCATTATATCTTTTGTCATATATCTTGAAGATTTTAGAGAGGAAAAAGTGGAGGAATCAACTTAGAGGACTATTTTTATTAGTGAGACCCAGTTTGGAAAAGAGGGTTTTGAAACCTTATAGGAGTAGTTTGAGGAATCCAATGGCTTTTTTTGTGGGTAAAACATTCCCTATTATGCATTGCACCTTTTGGCACTATTCTCCATATAAGGACCTTTCCAACAATGCAAGAATTGCCTCAATCTGAGTCCATATGAAAAATTTATGTCACTAAAAAATTGACCTTCTTATTTTGACCAACATAATTCGAGAGGGCGCCATGTTATCCCCCACTATTAATGGAAAAGTGGTTCCATTATATTCAATATAATTTTGTTCTAAAGATGAGAAATGTAGCAAAGAGTGGATAGGGAGAGAGAAAACAAAGAGAATTTGTGCATTCTAGCAGTCTATGGGCCACATGTCTCACATATTCATACTTGCATCCATTTCCATTTAGAGAAAGAGAGCAGAGCAACCTCGCCTTCCAACTATGTTTTTTCCCAAAAGGGTTTCTTAGATTATATCTTATGTTAATTTGTGGTTTGTGAGTATTAATTTTCTATTCTATATTTTCTGCATAGTTATAATTTGCATGCATAGGCAATAAACAATAATTTATATATCCAAAAATCTAAGGAGAAATAAACCATCATAGTGTAGATTTCATATTTTATCATATACTTTAGTAGATTTCTCATGATGAATTTTCCATTGATATTTGTAGTGATGAATTGTCCATTGGAATATCAATGACAATTTATGGATCATATTGGTATTAGAGTAGGTTTCTTTGGGTGTATTATGGGGAGTTTCAGGGGATGCAAATTGGTTAAGGTGAAAGCCATAAAACTCTAGTCATGACCAATGAATCTATGAATAACCCTTGTGAACATGTAGAGGATAGGTTTGAGTGGTTGGAAGCACAAGTCGTAGATATAAAACATACTGTGAGCCTCCTCATGGTGGTCGTGACCAATGAGCTCACGCTGTTAGGAGAAGATGGAGGTTCTAATGCAAAGGTCGGATTGGAGGGGAAATCGACAAATAAGGAAGAACTAGAGAGGGGGTCTAAGAAATAACCATAAAAGGATAAAACTAGTTCGAGTGCCATGGACCATTCAAAATCCCTATTTAAAATGGAAGAGAAGGTTGACATTAGGCCATATAAAGGTAAGATTGATGATTTGAAGCTAAATCACTAATTGCAACAAATAGAAGTTTATTTTGATGTTTGCATATAGAGGAATAAAATAAGTTTTTCCTTGTTCGGTCGAAATTAGAGGGCCATATATTGACTTGGTGGGAAATTGACATAGAGAACTTGAGGTTGGAGGGAGATACTCCAATTAATATGAGGATTTGAAAACCCTCATAAAGTCACAATTTTACACTATTGGATATGTAGAGGACTAGTGTATCTTGTGGCATTACTTCAGGTAGAAGCAAGGGAAAAGTTTATAGGATTACACCATAGAGCTCGGAAAGATGGCCATAATACTAGGTATCTCCCTAAAGAACCTAGACATACTCCTCAAGTATATGGGGGGGTCTAAAAATCCATATATAAAAGAAATTGATGTTGTTTAAGCCTATATCAATCGACGAGGGTTTTGTATAGGCATAGTACTTGGAGACCATAGGAAAAAGAAAGGGAAATCCAGTGGCTTGAAGTAGAAGGAACACCAAGACACTTCTAAGGAGGGGAAGAAGAAGTGGAAAGGGGGAAAAGATAAAAAGATCATAACCATAATACATTGGTGCAAATATCCCACCAACAAATACAAGTGTTGTAACATTAAATGTCATACAAAGGAGAAGTGTTGAAAGTTTCATCTAGAGCTCATCTCGAATAATAAAAGGAAATACACTTAGAAGAAAAACATCATGGACTTTGATTCAAGAAACTGGGTGGAAATCATCTCAGATCTCGTTGAGAGTAGCATGCAAAGTTCAATGTATAAGGAGGTGAATAGAAGTAACCTTAAACAACATGAAGAGAATGGAAAGACCAGAGCCTTTCATATAAAGATGCAGGTCAATAAGACAACTATTGGCACTTTGTTTGACTCAGGATCACAAGTGAGTTTTGTAACAACCCTGGTGAAAATTTCATGCAATAAAAGTTAATGAAGACAAAATAAGACAACAGGCAAGGGACACTTATTCCAAACTGAATGTTGGGAAAATATATCCTAGTGGGCATCACTGGATGTGTGTTTTTGAATAAGGAAATAGGCAAAGGAATTAACAGGAAAAAGCATTTTTGGCACATTTATTTATGACAATAAAGGAAAATAGGAGAAAAGGAAGGTAAAAGGTAACAGGTTGCATGTGAGGAGGAAATTGAAGGAAAATAATGGAAAATGAAGAAAATAGAGGCCTCATTGATAGAAAGGTTTCTGAGGATTAGTTGGCAAGGTTGGTTAGTGTAACATTTTGTCAGTTTAAATTTGGAGTTCTATCATTATTCTCTCTCTTAATCTTGGTCACTTACAGTTTTCTTGGAGCACTCTAGCTTTGGATCAAGGAAGGAAAAGCAAAAAAGGGAAAAGAAGGAAAGCAACGATCAAGGAAGAAGAGCAAGATCATGTAGCTTCAACAGGAATACTTGCAGGTAACCTTTTGCATGTGTGATTTCCTAACTGGTTTGGACATGCATGGCATTGCATGCTGGTGTATGGTTCTCTTGTTGTTGGTGGCATGGTTTTTCCGGGTTATGACAATGGTTTTTAGCCTAGCCTTTCCTTTTTTTGGATGCCATGGTGTTGGGATGTTTACTTTGGTTTTGAGTTTGGTTTTCCAGATGGATTTCAGAATCTAGGACAAAGGTGGTCTCAAGGTTCATTCCCAAAGGCATAGGAATCCCTTGACCCATTTCGGCAGGATACATGGTAAAGCCTAAGGGAGAAGTATTGGTTTAGGACACGGTAAATACTATGGGAGAAGTTTAGGTTTAGGGCCTCATGATCCCCGTTTGAATTGTGGTAAAACTTGAGATACTGGTCTTGGTTTAGGGAATAGTGATCCATTTTTGGATTGCAGTAAAGCCTGAGAGACAAGGAGACCGAAAATTCCTCAAGGATAATGATGGATTCTAGATGGCATTCCAAGTTTGGTTCCGTTTTCGGAGCACTGGGTTTGGTGTGATCATGGTTTAGCGAGGGTGGAGGTGGTTTAACCTCTCGATTCCCTTGGTTGTTCTATGAGATCCCACATTCATGCTTGGAATATGGCACGAGGGTGACTGACTGAAAGAGATATTTGGTTCAGCCATGTCTATGGTCGGGTGGTATGTAGAAGTCCCAAACCTGGTTGGATTTTCCTATGTTTAATAAAATCTAAGTTATCTTACTTTTGCACTGACTTATATGTGGATTTAATGGTTGTCATATCTCTGATATTTATATGGTCGTATGCTAGTTATAAGCATAGTTAAATGACTGGTTCATGTCATGGTTATTTCATGTATTTACTTGTAATTGTTAAATGAATGAATGCAAGACCTAATTGATGATATAATAATTCAATGGAGAAGGAGGTGATCCTCCTGGTTATGTTTCGTGAATTATTTCAGTCATTTATGCTCTATCTTGTATCCTATACTTGTAGTTTGCATTGCTGACAAGTGTTTGACAGAATCTCAGTCTCGCTTGGGGATGCTCAAGCCTAGTCCTAAGGTTGAATTTTGATTTATCGACATTTTTATCATGTCTTTGATGGATTTTGAAGGTTTTATCAAGTTCTGGGCAAAGGTCGGAATTTTGGGCTAGAAAAGTGGCTCCAATCTCGGGGTCGCTAGCATAGGTTTGTTGAGAAATGTCCATAGTCGCTAGCACATAGGCCTACGAGAAGGACTTTGGGTTGTTGGATGATGTCATGCCTATAACATGAGAGTGAATATGGGTTATGTTAGCCTCCTGCTGCAGCAGGTTACTCATATTTCATGATTGACATTTTTATAGGCTAAATATGTCATACTTTGCATGCTGCAATGCTCCATATTTGCTAATAGTCACCAAAAAGAGACCATGAGAGAATGCTACTCAAATTTGATCTACTGTATTCCAATTTTGAAGAGTCTTTTCATTTTTGTACAAATTTTCAGCAAAGGGAGGTCCAAACAGCCTAATCTTGGTCTCCCTAGGTTTCAATTTCCTGTTTTAGAATATAGAGAATGAAAAATCTGTCCAAACAGCTTAATCTTGGCAGATTCTCATATAGGTAGAGAATCAAAGGAGCCCAACTGCTTAATCTAGGCCCTTAGAAGAAATAAGTGTAGATGTAGAATAGGAAGACATCAAAAGAAAAAGTTGAAAAGCTGGGTCTGCAAGTCCAAGTGCACGCAAACCAAAAAGAAGAAAAAATGTTAGGTAAGTAGGCTGGGTAGGTAATTTTGAGGTTGCAGAAGGTTGATTCGTGATTAATTCCACATTTTCAAGTGTTACACTCATACAAATCACAGTCAACAGACAGCTCCCATTTGAAGGACTTCAAGCGAGGCATCACTAACTTCCTCTTCTTCCTCTTCCCTAAATCACTTGCTAACTTCCCCTAAAGAGGTCAAGATCTGCTTGATATCTCTTAGTTTCATCATTTTCCATGACATTAGCCTTAGTAAAGATCTGCTTTACTCAAGGAGGCTCCATACTTTCTCTACAAAGTTCTATCTCTCTTTCATAAGCCTAAGATCTTTGAAACTTAGCGCTTTCTGGTCACTTTCATATTAACTACTGACATTATTATTTAACTCTCTATATATTTCCCCATCCCCCTATTAAAACTATGTTAATAACTCCCCTATGTAAATATCCCCCCCCCCTGGTTG
>APFE031032826.1:0-10275 GCA_000404065.3 Pinus taeda | reverse complement strand
TAGATAATCAAATGTAATTTGATGACAATGAATTTAAAGAATGAACAATGCGTGTAATTGCACAACTATCTTCATTATAGGATCAAACATCGAAATCATCGCTTTCTTTAGATCTCCAAAGAGTCTTGCAAAATCATTCAAAGGTATTTGAGACTTTGAAATGTCCCCCACCTATTCATGATCATGATCATGCTATTTACTTGATTCCAAGCAGTGTTCCTCCAAACAACATGCCGTACATTAATATCCCTATGCCCAAAAGAGTGAAATTGAATGTTTGGTTGCAAAAATGTTATAGGAATTTATAATTCAAGCTAGACAAATTTCTTTCTCTTATCCAATAGTATTGGTACACAATAAGGAAAAATCATGTTGTATGTGTCAACACTATAGAGAGCTCAATAAGCTCACTATTAAAGTTAAATTTCTCTATTCTTGTCATTGATGAATTGTTGGATGAATTACATGGAAAAAATTACTTCGACAAGTTGGATCTTCATTTTAGATATCATCAAAGTAGAATGTGGATAAAGGGCAATCCAATAACAACATTAAAAAATCATGAAGGTCATTATGAATTTTTCGCCATGCCTTTTGGCCTTTCCAATGCACCTTCCACATTTAAAGGTTTGGTTAATTCCACTTTCAAACCTTTTCTTAGAAAATTTGTGTTGGTATTTTTTGATTATATATTAATCCACATCAAGTCTTGAAAAAATCATGTTTAACAAGCTGACAGTGTGCTTAAATTATTTGAGGAGAAACAATTGTATGAAAAACCCTTCAAATGTTTCTTTGGGTTATAGGAGGTGGAATATTTGAGTCAGATTGTATCTCAATATGGTGTTGAGGTAGACCATAAAGAAACCTAAAGAAACTTCAAATTTTTGTTCTTAGCTACACTGAACTCCACAAATTCATTTATTGTGGAATGTGATACCTTAGGAAATGGAATTGGTATTGTTTTAATGCAATAATGAAGACCTATGTATTTTGAAATTCATCTAATAAAGGTAAATTATTTACACAAAGCTATTTACGATAAAGAAATGTTGGCAATACTACATGCCTTGAAGAAATGGTGCCCTTACATAGTGGAAAGATACTTCATGGTAAAAACATATCATGATAGTATTAAATACTTTTTGGACAAAAGATTATCTTCATAAGGGTAGTAAAAATGGGCCACAAAGATATTGGGTTGGGAATTTGAAATCATTCACTAAAATAGGAAAGAAAAATGTTGTTGTAGATGTGATGTTAAGAAGGAATGATGATGTGGAAGCATTTCTCTGTGCCATTTTTATCATCCAACCTAATTGCATAATTGAAGCAAGGGATGAATGGAATAATTACAAAGAGGAGTGGAAAGTCTTTCAAAAGTCGTAACAAGATCTTAATACATCTAATACATTCTTCGGAAAATGGTTCATTATGGTGCAAAGATCACTTATATATATGTAAGAACTCCCAACAAAAACAAGTTATTCTTTTGGAATTACATACCTCTCCTTTAGGGGTGCACTCACGATTGTTAAAAACTTACCACAGGGTCAAGAAGTAATTTTTTTGTGATTTCCTTAAATATGATATTCATAATTTTTTCATGAAATGTTTGGTTCGCCAAAAAAATAAAGTTGATACAATTAAGACCCTAGGTCTGTTAAAACCTTTAGTCATTCCAAGTCAAGATTGGAAGGTGGTCTCAATGGATTTTATCACACGTTTACACAAGTATGAAGGAAAGAGTTTCATCATGGTGTAATTTCTTTAGACTTACCAAGTATGCACAATTTTGTACACTATCTCATCCTCTCAAAGCCAATATAGTTATTAGAAAACTTATGGAAATTGTTAGAAATATACACAGAAACCAAAATACTATTATAAGTGACAAATATCTCATTTTCAATGGAAATTTTTGAAAGATTTTTTTGTCTTGGTACTCAATTAGCTCATATCTCATCTTATCATCCTCAATTTGATGGGAAAACTGATATAGTGAACAATGTTTGGAAGGATATCTTCGTTGCTTTGTATCTGATAAACAAACATAATGGGTTAAGTGGTTACTATTGGAAGAATGGTGGTATAGCACTTCCTTCCATACCACAATAAAAATGACCCCATTTATGGCACTTTATGGATACCACACACTATCCATCACATCGTCTTTAAGAGAAAATTATATGGTTCAAGTAGTGGGAGATCACATTGAACATCAAGCACAAGTTCGCCAGCTCTTAAAGGATAACATATCTTCCCCACGGAATCAAATGAAACAATAGGTAGATTATGATCACAGTGAAAGAAGTTTTAATGTAGGCAATTGAGTGTCTTTATGGATACAACCATACAAGTAAGTGTCCCTTAAGCAAGCTAAGAATTATAACAAATTATCACCCAAGTAATATGGTCCTTACAGGGTGTTGTAAAATATTGTTACTATGAAATACAAATTGGAGTTCCTTGCATCTTCTTGACTCACTCAATTTTCCATGTTTCATGCTTAAAGAAGGTTATAGGTGACAAGCTCCCCATTCAAACAACATTTCTAGAACTTGATGAAGAAGGAAAAATCATATTGAAGCATGAAGCGGACGAACCCGACAACTATGGAATTGATCATTTTCAGAGTATCTCATTAAGTGGAAGAACATACCGATTGATGGGTCCACATGGGAGGATGAGAATTTTATTTAGAAACATCTAGAACTACTCAAGCATTGAGGACAACACTTTTTTGGAAGACGGGGGCATGTTAGGTCACTATAATACTAGTGTAGCCCCCATATTGTTATTGTTGTGCCCTATAGAAGCCCACTGTTCTTATTTTTGTGCCATTATATTATTATTTTTATCTAATCCCTAATTATATTATGACCCTTTAGACTCGTATGTATACCAAGGAGGCTTTGTCATTTGTATCATCCGAAAATTGTTCATTTGTGCGATGTAAATGGAGGTTGGCCCTTCGAAGAGGCTTATTTTCGACTCTTTGATCTATCTTTTCTTTGTTTTTACAATCTGGTTAAGTAACATCTGCTTAGACAAAATACTATAATATCACATAAAACTCAACTCTTATTAGACTAAATTCTAGGTTATTGTGATAAAATACTATAATATCACAAAATAAACTCAACTCTTATTTTATTTGCATGTAAGTTTTCTTTTATGTTATAAATGTTTTAATAAATTCAAAATCAATATAATATAATTTGTAATAAAAAACACAAATAATACCATAAATGCAAAATAGAAGCATGATTAAGGCGCTCATGATAATGCGTTAAGACGGTATCGTCGGCTTACTTGAATTTCCCTCGTGAATTTCGTTGTTGGCAATATGATACCACACTAAGAAATTTCCTTCAAACACTCTTAAAATTTAAAAAAATAATCATTCAACGTGATCATATCTTGATGCATAGTGGACATTGGAGCTATATCCATGTCGCATAGTGGACATCGGAGTTATGACCATGCCCGCTTCATCAAGGTCTTTAATTTTCATCCCCTCAGCTTTTTTATTCCATTTTTTTATTTAATCCTCTCCTTCTTTTCCAAAATTGTTTTTGATTTGCTTATTAGATGTTATACATTCACTAACTGTGATTATTCCAACATCATCTCCATTATGTTTATGAGAATGTTCATTCTAGATCATGTTAACTCCATCTTTTTTTATGTATGAGTGAGAATAATAATTTTATTTTGAGAGGTGCTTCTATCTTCTAAATTTTTTGTACAACCACATTATAATCACCTAATCATTCTTTTTCAAAGATTTATATCCTAGTTTACTAGTGTAATGTCTACATGTGGAATTATAAATGCATAACAATTTATCGTTCCCTTCATTGACCCTCATAGGTTCATTATTAACTTGTGCAATAGGGCCATCCCTAATTATCATTCCATATAGCTTAAGGTTTAGGTCTGATGTAGAAACTCATCATTGATTCCATATCATAGTGGTAACCTCATGTTCTATTTTATTTATGCTGCAAAATCCTCTTTTGTAAAGGAACAAAATAAACACATTTGGGAAGATATTTTCTTACATTTTTTTATAACATCCATTCCAATGCAGACCCTAAATCTAGACTTGAGCCACTAAGCATGACAAGTACCAACTATATGTTCAAATTCTTGATAGATCACCCCCCAATGGTTGGAGGAATAATCTTATGTTATGACATTAACTAATTCGAGGTAGACTCGATTGAAATGCATTTGGTAATAAAAAGGTACCTCCATAAATTTTCTCTAAATCCTAATGAAGAAAACTATCCCAAAATTAAGAATACTCTTAAGCCCTAACATCCTTGCTTCATGGGAGGAGCTATTTGAGTTCAAGTAACATATAATTAAAGGTTATCTTCTAGATTCTATTTAGGATAATTTTAGTGATTGGAGCTCACAAATTCTAATAAACATGAATAGCCTCCAACACTATTATTCAACCCATTGGAATCTAATGATGACACTAGAAATATAGTATATTTTCCTCTTTAGCCTTTCATCACTTCTAGTCCTCTACTACGTAGTCGTTTGGCTTAATATTGAATCCAAAATAATTGAAACCACCATTTAAATCATTATCCTAATAAGTAAAATCAATCTTTTTCACTAGTTGCTTGACTCCATCCACAATGTCAAGAAAGTATATAGTAAATATCTCGATATCAACCTTCAAGCTAGTCACATTACAAAATGATTGTATGATCCATTTAAATCACTCACCTTCACTATCATTACAATATCATAATAAAGTAAATTTTCCACAAGTAATAGGTGAGTGACTTGTAAGTTTTTTCACATCAAAATTACTTGAATGGGCTGAGACTATCTAGACCTAATTATCATCCAACTAAGATACTCTAAAGTTATTAAAACTAAGTATAGACAAAGGGCACACCCTAGTCAAAGTCCTGTAGAGGGCCTAAATATATTAGATCCTTCCCCATTCATTAATATTAGAAATGAGGAGAAATTAACACAATTGATATTCCAATTCACCATGTTTATGTCAAAGCCAATGAAAACCAATAATTTTTTTGAAACGTTCCATGAAATCTAGTCATAAACCTTGGAAATATATAACTTCATCACTAATATGGGTATGTTTTTAGTTTTGATTGTGTGACCCTCTCTATATTGGACCAATTTCTTAACGTATCATTTGACCACTGAGGTACTCAAGTTTCTCATTAAATATAATTCCACAATTTTATTTTGGGATTATTCTTTTTTAACTTTTAGTATTTTAATAATTAATATTATCTTGAACATACCATTGAATCAGTAACAACCTATAATGACGTTGGCCTTTCATTAAATTATCTATATTCCATACACAATCCATGGTTTAATGAATTTGATCAATATTCCATACACAGTAAAGAATTCATGGCTCAATGAATTTGAAATCACATAAACAACCTTGCTAATTAAAGAATTCATGGCTCAATGAATTTGAAATCACATAAACAACCTTGCTAATTACATATTTGCATATAGTCTGAACAAAAAATGTTTACATATGCTGATAATCGAGCAGAACGAAATCCTAGGAAGAAACATAAAATTCTATGACAAATTTTTTTTTCAAAGACCGGCAACAACCCACTTTAATCATCTAATCTGATAGCCTACGAGGGAGAAAACGCATGGGCTCGCTTACAAGGCATCGCAAACTGCGGGTGCAAAAGAGAACATGTTGGTGGCGACGTCATAGAGAATTTGGTAGTTGTGCTGTTGAAAATTGCCTAATATGGACATGTTTGGACTAGGTAGCATTGCCAGGCAGATAACACCAGTGGCATCAACGTACATGTAGTTTTCTGGCTCCACATTATAATCTGCTCCCTCGAAGTGGAATGTTAAAGTGGGAAAGTTAAAATCGTTATTAGCTGGAACGTTAAAACAGAGGTTTAGTCCGATTTCAGACCCATCCACTTGCTCCAAGTGAGTGGAAGAAGAGATTAAGGATTTCCTCAAAACTTGATATGCACCGTCATACAGAAATGTGAAAGTGGTTCCAGAGTCTATCACAAATCCGCCACTACCATCGTTTTGATCAATATCAAAAAAATCATCGGGGATATCCACTAGTGCACCTCCAAGGCTAATTCCTAACAACGAAAGATAATAGGAACTTGATGCTGCGCTGTTTTGAATAAAAGGAGTTGAACTGACAGCAGCCGCGCCCTTGAAAGTAGCAGTGTGACCTATAAACAAAGGGCTGCCTCGGGAAGGATAATCATTAAAAGACGTGAGGCAGTAAGCAAACTTATCACCTCCTACTGAACCAAGCTGTGAAATTAAAGATAAGTCACCTCGTCCGAAGCCTACCATTCCACCTGTTTGGCCGAAGTGGCCTTCATTGTTTACGCCGCAACCAAACTGAATCTCGTCGACTGACTCTGATGAAAAGGTAAACCTTTCAATTGAGAGGGTCCCTGTGCTGAAGGATTCATCACCATACGCATACCTGTAATTACACAGATGATCAGCGTTGCAACCCATATTAGGTTTTGCCTGGCACTCAGAACTATCGCATGGGACGGTCATGAAAGTGGAGGACTGGATAGGATCATAGATTGGAGAGGATTGATTATAGCAATAATCACAGGGCAAACACTGTGTCCATATCAAGTCACTGCCTGTGTCTAGAATTCCAGAATACGATAAAGGCGGCTCACCAATTCCTACCTCCATCAAAAATTCTCCACTTCCTGCACTTATCGGAGCTTGGATTCTTGCACTTTTATGAGCTAATTGAGCAGCAGCCTTTAGAACTACAGATTTATGTAGTGTTTGAACCCTTGCTTGACTGCGTTGCACTGCTTGCTTAACCCTTTCAGTGGACGTAATATTCCCTGGAAAGAATGGGGAAAGCCATGAGTCTCTATGCACCAGATCTATTCTCAACCCAACAGCGGGTTTCTGCTCAGGCACTGGAACCTTGCGCCCAACAGCGGGTTTCTGCTCAGGCACTGGAACCTTGCGCCCAAGCGGCCTGCATTGCATCAATGGTAATAGGGACAGCAATAACAACAAATGAATAATGAGGGGTTTGCAGGGAGATGTAGCTGATTGTCCAGCCATGCTTCGTGAATGGAAAACACGTACGTACGTTGAGGCGTAGCGAATGGTTTACTCTACCAGAGGAGAGGGGATGATTTCTCTGTCTGTCTATTGGACATAGAATTAGTTCTTTAAATTAAATCTGTGTTTGAACCCTAGAAGCGTATTTTGGGGATCGAAGTCCAGTTAAAGTAATACATAAGTGTATTATTACCATGAGAAGTCGTTGCGTTTGCTCTCTAGTTTTGGAGATCCAAGTCCAGTAATATAAACTCATTTTATAAATAAGAGTTGCTGGTTCGGTTATAACCAGTTCGTTTGATTTGTTTTTTTTCATGTACTTCACGTGGCAGTCATGCTTTCAATTTTATTTTTCTCATTTCCGACGCAAACATAAATAATTTAATTTTCTTGCTGTGCAATGCATTATTTAGAGTTCTAAAGAGATTTACTATAATTTATTAATAAAATATATAATTAAAAAACATTACCCTCTATCTTTGGTTATTAAAATTAAAATTACCCTTTATCTTTGGTTATAAAACTTTTTACTAAAAGATATTTATGAAATATTTTATTTTAATTTTATAAGAGTCCAATTTTAATTTTTGTCTTCTATTTAATGTTTGAGCTTTTAAGATTATTATTTTTTAATATTTTTATATATATTGACTTTTATATAGCTAATAAAATTTTGAATAGAATAAAATAAGTAATTTGTTTCTTTAGGTCTGATAGACCAATGTTTGGTCTCGGTGGAAGTTAACCATCATCATCATCATATTTCATAAATTGCCTCATAGAATTCCTTAAACTCTAACATATACGCACCCTACAAAGGCTTCTTCCATGTCTTTCTTGCCTCCCACCCACAGTCCAGGAAGAAAGAACTACACTTAACTCTGCTAGCGATATAATGTGTTTTATAAAATTTATGTTGAAAAACATTTATTACTTGTAGTTTGAATAATGTAATGGGCTATTATTATTAGATTTATGTTTTACTTAAAATTAGTATTCAGTACTTTAATATTTTGTTGTACTTAAAAATATTTTTATGTGAAAAAATATAATTAAAAAACATTTAGCTTCTATGTTTTGTTTATATATATATATATAAAATATAATATGGGTATATATTCTAATTTTATTCTTAGAACTTTTTTATTAAAAGATATTTGTGAAATCTTTTATTTTATTTTGTTTTCTATTTTAATATTATAAAGTCAATTTTAATTTTTTGCTATTTATCCGGTTATAAGAAGAGAAATTGATCACAAGAACATGATACTTTTTAAGTTTATTAGTTTTTAATATATTTGATTTTTATATGGATTACCACATTTCAGAAAATTTGAATATTATTTAAAATTTAATATCAATTTAAATTAAAATATCTTATAAAAAACGATTTTGATAATTATTGTAGGAGAAAAATAGTTGCTAAATAAATAGGTAAGTGTAATGACCCCGGAAAATTTATAAATATTTTTTATGTTGTTACCACCGTGGGTGAAAACATTGAACAAGGATTATTATTTTTAATTAATTATAATATTATTAATTCGGAATTTGAGCATGGATTGAGTAAATCAAATATGGTAACTTCTTATGGGGAATTTGTTTTCTTTTCTTGATGATTAAAAGAAAACAGTTGCCAGTAGGAGGGGGGAACCCTAATAGTTTTTTTTCCCAATAGTAAAATGGGAAAAAAGAAGAGACCAGGATGTTGAGGAACAGACGGGAGGCAAAAGAAAGAGATCATGCTAAGTCTGGTAATGACCAGATAGCATGGGCACAAAGGTGCACAAAATTTGCTGAAGGCGGTGGTCTGGCAAACAAGCTTGGAGGGAGATTCGGTCTTGCAAACGAGTCTCGTGGACAACAGGAAAGACAAGTAAGAAACCAGTTTTTCCCGAACTCTGGAGAAGCGTGGGAAATAAAAAGAAACTGTACGTACTGAAGTATAGGTTAGTATAATTGCATCTCCATTCTTCTGTAAGTTATTGAGTTATTAAGGAACTCTATTTTTAGTGGTTTAAGTTATGCAGTCAGGTTGCCTCTGTTAAGGGTTCTGTTATAAAAAAAATTGTTACTTTCTGTGCGGGGCTTTTCGTCTAAAAGCCGTGTTCTGGTAATAACATTAGTACAACTCAACTAAACACAAGGGCAAGAGGTTCCTTAGGTTTAAGTCGGTTACAGGTATCTGTTAGGACACCCGTAGCCCTATGGACCCAGTAGCAGAACCTTGGAGGAATCTCTAGGGCTCATGCTGGGAAAAATTAACCATATGTCTGTACCATTGTTAAGTCGAAATCAGTAGGAAAAATTTGGTAGAACTTTAAATAAAACAAGGAGCGGAGGCTGAAAGTTATAGGAATGATTAAATTCAGCAATCGTATTAGGGTGTAGCAAATTCTGCTCTACGACTAAAGGTAAAACAAAGAGTTTTCCTTCAAACTGAATTTGAATTTGCGATGTGGATAGACCAATACCGGATTTAATGGTTAATCAACAATATTCAATTAAATTATGGTGGAATACATGTAGGATAACATAGAAACAAAACGAATACGGCCAACACCTCTATAAGGCATCAAATACCCTAACGGGTCAACCATGGGACAGGCCTTAAAGCGATATATATATATCAAGGCGATTAGACTTTTAATTATATAAAAGAAATTACGAATTCTGAGAACATATAAACTTCATAACAGACATAGCTGTATGCTTATAGTCGCCTGTATATATATATCACTATATTAAAAGTTCTGGTACTAATGAAGTCAAGCCTCACTATTATTCAGACAAGAGACTTAATCAAGAATTCTCAGAACGCCTTGAACGCGTATAAAGCAATAATAATAAGAGTCTACTATACATATCGGGTAGAACCATTGTAGAAGAAACAAAATAATGAATACCAGAACGATTCGTACATTGTTTAAAAGAGAATAGACATACAGAAACTAGTCAAGCCGAGAGAGCATGGTTATAATATAAACTCACGAATCAATAGACCAGTAACATAATAGAGGAAGCATGAAAAGGAAAAGTAAACTTATATTTCTGCGTATAACATGTCCAAGGAGTGCACAACTGAGCTAAACCAAAATTTTAAAAGAAATCATTAAAATCCCTTTCAATACAGGACCAAAGAATACATATATATATATA
>APFE031032824.1:0-10560 GCA_000404065.3 Pinus taeda | reverse complement strand
GTGGCACCCTTGGAATTTCAGGGGAAATTCTTGAAGGGCACGACCAACTTGGCACCCTTGGCATCACAATTAAACTGTTAGGTGTGGCACCCTTGGAACTTCTAGTGAAGTTCTTGAAGGGCACAACCAAACTTGGCACCCTTGGAATCATTAAAAATAAATGATAATAAATAAATATAAGTAAGGAATGAAAACTAGGGAGTTACATCAAGGATAAATGATGATTAGAACCAAGGTAATTAAATCAAAAATAAAACTTGGAATAAGGAGGATCATAGGAAGAAACAAATAGAGTACCTTAAAAATTCCACCCTCCCCATGTTGGAAAATTCTAGGTAGATTAGGTGGTTTAATTAGATAAAAGGGGAAGACAAACATATTGTAAGGATAAAGATTAATCCTAAAACAATTAAACTTAATTAAGAAAAAGAGGAAAGTGAATTAAAATAAGAAAAATAAATTAAATTTAGAGAAATGTAGAGAAGCTCCATGTGGCATCAACCAACATAAGAATATCCCTCTAAGAGATAACCTGAGTTAATTTAGGAAGTAGATTGGGGATAAAATCTTGACTCATTAATTGACTCCAGGTAATAAACACAATTTAAAGAATAAAAGGGGGGAATAAAGAGACAACTAGGAGAAGAAATAGGAATCTTGTGAGGTGAGGAAAATATTAGTTTTAAATAAAAAGTTAAGTAAATAATTTTGGGTGACCCTTGCTGAGAGAATGACACATGGGTAGGTGAATAATCAAGTATTAAATTAAAAGAAAAATATTATAATTATGCATGACATGCCAAGTGTCACCTATGAGGACTCCTATAAAAGAAGGGGCAAGCCATGAGAGAAGGGACCTTTTGGGAACCCTATTGTTGGATGGATAATATGATGTCAAAGCAGTGACTACGAAGCTATAGTGAGTTTAGTGAGGTAGAGGATTTCTTTTTAGAGAGGGGACTCTTGAGCTAAGGTTGCTCTCCTCTGCCAACTAGATTCTTCCGCCATTGTACAACCCCATTGCAGCTCGGGGGTCTGCGGGGAAGAAGAATTCCCAAGGAGTAGGCTGGGGGGTTAACCGGTGGGTCTCGTTTTTGGATCAAGTGCGTCATCATACACTCGCAGAAGTGACCGGCAACAAGGAAATACCAGCGACAACAAAGCAAGCAGAGTCTCGCCTCTCCGGTGTACGGTACATGTGTATTTCGTTACTACTTGACCTTAGATTAAAGGTATATAAATGTGGTGTTATGTTCCTAAAATTGGCATCAACGATGTGTGTATTGATTGAATTGAAATCTGAATGTGTTTATTTGCTAGTTGTAATTCCTGTGTGTAAGGAAAGAAAAAAAAAATATATATATATATAGTTTAGCTCTGTCATTTCACTATTTTAGCTGGGTCTTTACAAATTTCAACCTACTTGACTAGGGTTGACCTATGTTGATTCTTTGGTCTAGGTTCACCAAGTTTGACTTGAGATTATCAACTTGTACTCTTGTTGAATTGAACAATTTCTTTGAGAAAAGATTACTAGGTTTTCTCTTGAGTTTGGGTTTCCTAGGGAAAAAATTGGTGCCTATTGTGCATGCATTTATTACTTGTGATATTTATTATTCTGTTGCATTTATAATTGAATTTTGCTATGTGTAATTTCTTAATGATAGTTTGGAATGTGCTAAAATAATATCATATATCATTGGACGTAATTATCAATTGCATAAAATTTTATTTTCCTAAAATAACACGAGAAAATCAACAAAGATTTGTTATTTTTTGCCTATTAGTTTTACCTTTTATAATAAAAACACAATCTAGATAAACATTTCCCTTATAATACCATAGAACGAGATCTTCATGGTTTTGAGGAATGAAGGTAATATCCTTTTGTTAGTAGACTTTAATATTAGAACTACAACTAACCAAGCTATTTTTCTAAGTAATGACCAACACTAGTCCTTTATGGTTAGATGAGGACCTTATTTTAGCTAGTGGATACAAAAGAAAATTTGAAGACCCGATTGAAAAATTATTTAGTATCAAGCTAGTCAAGCTTTGTATTTCTCAAGACCTAATAATATGCAATAACATGGTTCATTAGTCAAACTCCAACCAAATGACTTATATTCATGGGCACAATCGTACTATTATGGATTATGTGGTTGATCCGTAAAATTCCATGGATATTCCACTGGATAGTTCGTCACAACATATCTAATAATATTATATTAAAAATATGAGATTCTATGCTATTACAATTTTATTTAATTTCTAGATCTGTAAAATTAAATGTAATTAGTGCATGCATGTAAAAGTAAATCAAGTGGAAAAGTAGAGAACGAAAAAATAATCTCACATACACATAATACATGAGATATTCTCTCTAGGAAACCATTTCGAGAGAAAACCCAGCTAGAAGGTGAGGTCTTTTCGCTCTCTTTCTCTGTCTGGAAATATGGCTGCAGATACGAAGAAGTAACGTCTGTGGCCCGTGGGCTACTACAGTGCACAGATCCTCTCTGTATGCTCTACCTCCTATCTCTCCTGGCTATCTTTGCTTAACTATGGAACGTAATGCTCTAGAAAGAATGGAATGCCTCTCCGCCTTAGTGGCCTAGTTATAGCATAGCTCGTATCCTACTAGTGGTTAAGTTTGACTACATAAACTCTTAACTAGAGTTACAAAATAGATTCTTCTAAAGTATTTTACGTCACAAACACATGGCTAGCCCCTTTTCCATGAATAATAGGGGCTGACGTGGCATCCTCGCGAACTATGGAAGTTAAAACAGGAAGGTCAACTTCTGAGTGGCATAACTTTTGCATACGAACTCCGATTGATGCAATTCTTGTGTCGCTGGAAATCTTTCTTTGTGTAGAATAACATGAAAAGGTGTGTGATTAGGAGACAAAGTTTTACCCTCAAAAAACATTGTTTGATGTCTCAAAATGCTCTCAAAAGGTTTCAGACCCTGTTTCGCCAAACTGGGGCTCACCGGTAAAAATGGTCCTGCGAGCTAATTTCTCCTCTTTTTCTACTCCAAATGCATCGATATGGATGACAAAAAAAATATAATGATCCAATTTGGATCAGTGGTATATGATATTCATTTTTCCAACCAAATAGTAAATCTTGACCTTATAAATGACGATGAACATAACATCGATCATATACTTTTAATCTTAACTCTAAACTTTGTCATAACCAAAAGCTTCATGCGAGAGAATATTGAGAATCAAAGGCACTTCCTTTTTCATAAAATTAAATTTGGTCTCTTAGATGATTTAAACAGGTATTTTAACCTCTTGATTTATAAGGACAATATGGAATACCTCTATCATTATTTTACTACAACTCTCTCTACTTCCATTAACACATTCTCTATGATCAAGGTGTCACGTAAAATAAATAATATAATAACCAACCCTTGGTATGATAATGATTGTAAAATTGCTAGAAAGACAATTAGTGATTCTTCTAATGAATCTTCAAAGCTTAATGAGATAAATGCATACAAAACCCTTGTTAAAATGAATAAAAGGTACTATATAAATAGAAAGTAAGAGCAGTTGTTGCATATATCTAAATATGACTGTAGGAAGTTGTGGAGGAAATTCTAATTTGTAAAACTAAAAAAATAATATGATTATCTTGAAGAATTGAATTCCTACCTTAAAATATTTATGAATCCCCTAATACCATGGACACCATTTCAAATGTTCCTTGTAGGGGATGAAATATTTTCTCTAGAAGACATAGGGTTTGGGGTTAACTAGTTCACAACTAGGGAAGCTAAGGGCATTGGAGGTTACTAAGCTAAAAATTTTAAAATAGGAAGGCCTATCTTCATCCCTCACATACATAAGCTCTTCAATTTGGTAGTGAATCAAGGCACCCCAAAGCTTTGGATGTAGAGCCTCATTGTATAAATCATTCCCTCTAATTGTAGGATCATTATGATTAGCCCCATTTTATCCAAGATGTATGGAATTATCTTGGAAAATAAAATTAGCATATAGTTGAAAAGCCATGAGCAATGAGCTAAAGGCTAAGCCAATTTCAAGAGACATCATTCTACAATGGATAACTTATCTACTCTTTAGATCATTATGGAGGAGTGTCACACTAATAAAACCATCTCATTTGTTTTTTTGTTGACTTTACAAAATCTTTTGACATTGTTCCTAGGACAAACCACCGAAAGAGATTAAGGATCCTCTTCAGTTGAGGTTTGCTGTGAAAAGGTTGTATGTGAATGTTATTACCAAGTTTAGGGCCATTGGGGGCTAGTTGGAATAAATTAGCTACAATATCAGAGTCAAACAAGGGTGTCCCTTCTCCTGTATCCCTTTTGGCATATACATTAATAAGTTACAAGAGTGTTTGGAAGAAGCATGTTGTGTTGGCCCACTCTCATTGGTATAGTCCCACTCTCACTGGTATAGTCATCACTCTTATTCTTTATGATGATGATATTATTCACTTGGTGAGGACTCATTACAATCCTAACAAACATCTAAGAATGCTCCAATATTTTTTCTCTAAGGTGGGTATGAATGTTAATATTGACAAAGTGAAAGTCATGATAATTAAATCCAGAAAGATCACTTAAGCACCTTCATATATGACAACAAAAACTTGGAGGAAGTTCTTTAATACAAATATCTTGAGATCAATATCTATCATAGGCACAATTGAACTTATAGCATTGAGAAAAGGATAAATGGAGGATGGAAAGATTATTATGGACTTGAGATCAATTGTAAGTCAACGAATCTCTGGATATGAGATTAGAAAAAAAGAAAGAAAGAAATACTCTTTAAGGCTCTCATCATGCCTACTATTTTATATATACGTGAGGTGTAATATCTCTAGGCAGACATGGATGTAGATAGAATTGATTGAAAATAAGTTTATAACCTAGGTTATACACTAAATTCTCAAGTACTAGGTGAAAACGTCTAAATATGTAAATAGATAAATTTGAATAGTTATAATGGGGAGAGACCTTGGAATTTGAATCCCATAGGTCACCCCTCTTCATGTATATAATGAGGCTCTCATTAATGCAATCCATATAATTGGGAGTTACCTTCCTGGCTTAACATAGTTTCATATCCAACTTATCTCCTCAATTCTCTCATCTTCTTGCCTAAAATGGCACCCTATCAATTATGAGTTTTAGAGCATGGCTCCATGCTCTTTTAGTCAACATTTAGAGTTTCTTCCCTACTATAACATTAAAGAGACATTATTACTCCTCGTTAGAACTCATCTCTTACTAGTTACAATGGTGGTGTTAGAAATACTCCTCATCTATTGTGATGGTTGAGTCAGAACTACTCCTTGTCTATTGCCCTGGTGGTATCATAACTACTCTTTGTCTATTGCAATGGAGGTGTGAGAACATAACTATTCCTCATCTATTCATGTGATGCAACTTAAACATAGTAGACCTATGCTTTTTCTTTCATTGGAATCGTTTGTATAACACCACACTCTTTTTCACTATTTGAAATTTGGCATTTTGCTTACGCTTTGTAAGTCTCCTAGTCGCTAGAGGCATTGATTTGTAGGTCTTTGTTCTTGTAAGCTTTTTCTTCCCTCCATTCTTGCATTCGTTTCTCTAATCAACATCTTCCTCGCACGCTAGTCACATTCTTCTTGTCCTATGCTCCATGACCTGGAACTATCATAGAAATGTGTTAAACACACACATGGCAGCAACATAATATTAAAGATAAACAAGAGCATACACTTATTATTAACAAATGATATACATTTATAGTACATGGTGTGACCCTTGGGGTCATATTCCAAGTGGTCTCTTGGACTTCATTAGTCTACTCGGCTTCCACACTAACCCATAGAGGATTAGGTTTCCAACGTTCCCCCCCTTAATACAAAGGGTTATGTATGAGTCCAAGAAGAGAGCTGTAATACAAAATGTGCAAAAATGCATGGCAGCACTAGGCTGAATGTGCTCTCTGAAATGTTGGTATAAAGGGTGGTGGTTTAAGGATGACCAACAACACTGAAACGCTTAGTGCAGTTCCCAGAACTCTTCCAAGTTTGGCATGAAGCTCAAGTCTTCTACAAGAGGAAGTGCTTCTGATGTTTTGAAGAGGGAAACCTTCAACCATGAAAGGGAAGTCTCAGCCCACATAAAAGGGAGAACTTCAACCTGAAAAGGTAAGTCTCAACCTGTGATGGTTTAAGGATGACCAACAACTCTGGAATGCTTAATTCAATTCCTAGAACTCTTCCGAAACTGGAAAGAAGCTGAAGTCTTCTGCTAGAGGAAGTGTCCCCGATTCTTTGAAGAGGTGTCACAAACTGAAGGCATGCTCAGGGGCATCTTTGTCTCTGGCTACAACTCTGAATCTGGTATGACAGGTTGTGGCTCAGGTTTGCTTGATGTGGCTTTGAAGCTTGTATATGACCATCATTTCCCCCCCTGTCAGATACAAGGTGAGATGATGGAGAAAAATAAACTGCAATACTGTTTAATACTCTAGAACAAGTTTGGACATATGACTGAAATATTTTCTTGGTTGTGGGTGCCCATTGCCAAGAAGCGATCCATCCAAGATGAATTTTTGTTCTTGCAGGAGGTTTGTTTCTGAAGCATATATTTGAAGAATGAATGATTTAATGACAATGCTTACATGGATGAAGATCAAAACAATGATCTTTCAGATGGCCAATTCGGTCACAGTATTGGCATTTCACAATCTGTCGCTCTGGAAGAGGGGCAGAATCTAGAACAGCTGAAGGTGAACTGTCATGAAGAAATCCAACACTTTGAAACTGGATGGGTTTTGAGTAATCTGGAATATGAAAGGAAACCTCCTTGTCATATCTAAGACCTATTCTATGCTTGTTGCAGACAAGTTCTTCCCAAGGTTTGATGATGGGCTTGGGAAATGCACACTGAATTTCTGCATTTGCATGTAACCTTGCTACTTTATTGGGCACTGTATCTGAATCAACTTGTTGCTTATTGGATTGTGTTTCATTGTTCTGAACAGAAACATGTTCAGAATGATGACTCCTGTGTTTTAATTCTTCTCGCTGTAGCTGAGATTCAAGTTCCAAAAATTCTATCTTGTCTTGTGTATACTGCAGATAGGTTTTAATATCACAGAAAGTGTTCTTGCTGATTTTCACTCTATCATGAACTGTGGAGTGTATTACAGTATTTAGAAACTCTAATACGTCACCAATTTTATCCATTTTCAAAACAATCAGACCAAAAATGCACTTGTAGAAATAATAATGGTTTTAGAAAATTAATCTGCCAACACGAATTAATTTGCACTGATGCCTGCTCATGTTCTCACTTCACAATGTCTTGTGCCTCAATTTCTACACAGCAATCTTGATATTGTTTCCTTAACAGAATGTCTAGCTTGACAGGTTTGCAGCCCACAGGCTCTTCTTTCCGCCTATTCTCCAGGCTCTGCACATTCCCCGAGATTACCCTTATTGCAATCTCTCATCGCAGTCCGCCTTGGTCACACCACATATTACCCTTTTTGCATCCGATATGCAACCATCGGAAGTGTTTAAATAATGCTTAAGGCTTTAAACCGAAATCACTCAATCTTTAACGCATTTACCTTTAAAACCCGGGACACATCACTTTATCGCAATACATAGAAATACACTGGAAAACAAAGGAAAACCTCGCTCCGACAGCATAAGTCGGACTTCAATATTCATACACTCACTTCTATAAATATCGTAGGGTCCATCTCTCGAAGCCTTTCCGCTGCATTGCTTCCCCCGAACTCTGATCTCTGATCTGCTCGATCTCCGATCAACGCTTATTGCTATCGGCTATCGGCTATCGCACTGTCCTTCACACCTGGCCTCTTCCACTTAAAAGTTCCGATCCAACATGACTTACAGACTCGATGGGTTCTAGGTTGTAGTATATAATTCGATGGGTCCGCTCCTAAATTGCATGTCGCATATCGGACTTAGCTCAAGACTAATGTCTCCCTTTGATGTATTGCGATGCAATATTACTTGTTCCACTGTCGTGATTTAATCGTGATGTTTGATCTTCCAGATCCAACAGTTGTTGTGCATCAACTCTTCACCTCTCCGCTCTTCTCTTTGCTTATGTTTTATGCTATTTCTTCAATGTTTCACTGTGCACTCCCTCCTAAGCTTGGACTTTGATCCTTCTAATGGATTCAACGATCCATTATGATCCTCCTAATGGATTCAACGATCTATTATGATCCTCCTCTTCATGTAGCTCTCTCTGTGTAATCGCTGAACTTCACCTACACACATCTAGAGCAGCCTTCTTTGCAGCTGGCTTCTTTGCTGGGGTAGCTGGTTTAGCAGCCTTGGCTGGCTTGGCAGCAGAAGCCTTGGTAGTAGAAGCCTTTGTAGACTTGATGGATGGAGCAACATTCAATGGATACCAAAAGTTTGAAGCAGAGACCACGGAAACGTTTTAATTCCCAAAGAATCCGGTCAATCAACCAGTAGCGAATTACACATAAACTCACCTTTTCACCAATCCATGACTTTCGCACAGTTCCTGAGGTTTAACTTTATTGGGTTCATTCTCCACCGTAGATTTCAATCCCACGATTTGACAGTTGATATCCTTTTCACTATCAATCAAACTTGCACGACCATCCTCCGCTGTAGATTTGCACTCACAAGATCCAACGGTCTTTAGCGATTTCGGAAGGAACACTTGCGTGACGATTATCCATTTGAAATGGGCGGTTTTTCTCTCTCCTCTAGTGGCTACGTGTCGTGCGGTGAGTGGAATCGGGCGGGCTCACTATATTACCACTTACCACATTTTATGCCCCCAAAATATCGTTTCCTGTGCAAATACCACCTTTTTCGTTGGCTATATTTCACGCGTCTTCTCCAAGTGATGACCGTTAGATCTGTCGATCTATCGATCGAACGGTTGTTGTTCCCCGTCAGCTTTTGACTCAAAATTATCGGGTTTTCCGTTGTTCTACTATAAATTTAACACTTCTACCAATTTATATTGGAGCCATGGTATGGAGGAGCTTCAATACTAGAGTGTGAACTGAAGTGGTAGGGACCGAAGTGTGAATGAGGTAATACTATGGAGGAGACAATGATATAGTTAAGCTCGATAGAAAACACATAGGTTGGGGCAGGTGAGGAGAATGCGTGGCGTTTGAGTTTCAGTAGGATTTCTAGGTTTGAAAGCGAAGAAAGACTGGCTGTGGTGCCATTCATGGGTGAATCGATTTCAATTTCTAATGGGACTCTCTCAACTTTTCTGTGGATATGAATTGGAGATTGATGCATTCAAGGCTTTGAAGACACCTCTTCCAACGTAGGTACACTTCCGTATTCAAAAGGAATTTCGCTCGTCATTACTAGAGGAAAAATTCAAGGTTTCCTTAGAGGTAATAGACAGATAGGCTTAGATGGCAGAGTCCTAAATTTGACGAGACCACAGGTCAATTCCAAACCAAATTCAGATTAGAGCAGCTATGAACCATCTATGAACCAGATGATATAGTGCTCACAATAATCTCAACGAACATATAAATACAACTGAAATTTACTGTAGGAGTAATGTTATAACTCAACATATAAACCTTCAACTTCAATTAACGCATAGAGAAAGAGCGTATATACCAAGATTTCATGGGGCAGAGAGCCAAATTTACATCTTGCGTTCCAACCGGATGCAAATAGATTCTGGAAAGCGATATAAGGTGGTTCACGAAATTTAGGGTATGGTATAATGTTTAACTCTCAACCAACTTATTCGACAATAGAGATTTTATAGAGATGACAGTCTAGAACAAAGGTACAGGACTGATATGTATAGAAAGGCCACAGAACAACAAGCTCACATAAACAAGTGGCTCATACTTGAGCAAGGCAGGAGATCGCTTGCTCTGATACCATGTTAAACACACACATGGCAACAACAGAATATTAAAGATAAATAGGAGAGCACACTTATTATTAACAAATGATATACATTTATGATACATGGTGTGACCCTTGGATTCATATTCCAAGCAGTCTCTTGGACTTCATTAGTCTATTCGGCTTCCACACTAACCCATAAAGGATTAGGTCTCCAACAAAATGCTTATGACGCATTGATGAATTTGAAAGATTTATATGAATAACACTTAGAATGGAAGTAGTTTAGTTGATGATTAATATCTTCAACCTTTAGTTGAAGGAAAATGACCCCTTGGCCCTAGCGTCAAAGATTAGAGCGATCATGCATGTTGTGGAAGCCATTGGATTTAATGTGGACATCCCTATCATAGCCTTTTTTAAGGCCCTCTATCCCACATATTCTCACTATATTGAATCCTTACAAGTTAGTGCCCAACTCAATGACATTACTTTTGACACTCTTGTGGAGAAGTTTGCAGGGTGAGAGAAAAATTTTGGGAAGGGGAAGACAACTTCTTAGTCCCTTGAAGAAGTAATATTCCTTGCACATAAAGAGAAGAATCAATCATGAGATTTTCATATAGGAAGAGGCGGTAGAAGAGAACATGAAAGAAAGAATA
>APFE031032820.1:7907-21313 GCA_000404065.3 Pinus taeda | reverse complement strand
TATTAAACCAATAACTTTCTCTTTTCTGATCCTCCAGATCACTCTAAGTGCAAGAGGAGAGCATACTTTGAGAGGTTATTAATTTTCCTTTCTTGAAATTTTCTTGTTTTTATTTTTTTTAGAAAATGGCTACCTAATTTCACTTCCCCAACAACGGCGCCAAAAATGTTTGGTCAATTTAGTGATGTCTTAATTGCAACTTTTAAATGTCAACCCGGGGCTCGTAAGCTGATGAAGTGAGGTGTACTGTATGTACTTAGGCAACTATTTCTTCAGCTTTTGTCGTTTTTAACTTTTTAAGTTTGTTTTCAAGTTTATCTCTCCTAATGTGATGTGATGGAAATGAAATAAAGTGATTGAAGTGTGTGAGATTGTGATGAGCTTTTTATAACTTGAAGGAAAGCTTGAACAACAACTGAAATGAAATCAACTTTTAAAGGAAAATAAAGGCATCAAATAAAAGAATAATGACATTGGCCTAGTGCCTCTGCTGATCTATGTCAGATAACAACTAAGTAATGTGAAACTAAAGTAAATCTACCTAAAAGAAAGACTTAGTCACAAATACTTTAACTTCTTCTTAACCTCTTGCCTTTTAACTGAGTGTATGTCATGTGATGAACAATTAAAAACAAGTCAAGCAATTGTGAGTTCTTGAACAACTAAACCAAGCTGTGCTAAGTGATATTTTGGTCCTTAATGAAGATATTCAATTATAAAGAAGGAAGACCATCGCACTTTCTCCTCTTGGAAATCTGGATGCATCACACCTCCTATGTGCAATAGGTGAGACGCATCGAACTTTCCCTGTGTTACAGGTGCGATGATCAGATAATACCTCTTAATGCTTCCAGATTTTGGTCTTTTTGTTCACTCTCTTCAGCTTTACTCAGGAGTTTTGCTGTCTGTGATCAGTAAAACTCTATGGAAACTCCCTTCCTTTGCATGATTCAGCGTCCATAGTACAAAGAACTGTAATTTTTTTTTATGTATTGTTCGCCATTTACGGTCCTCTTTTACAAAGAAGTAACGTAATCAAGTTGTCGTCTTTAGATTTGGAAGTGTCGCAAGTGTCGTTTTCAGTCAAAGAAAAGAATTCTATTGTTCTTGATGGTCTATTACATTGTTACTCTTGTATTTGATTTGAATTAGTAGTTTTTCAAGTGTCGAAATAAGTTTTCAATTCAAAATCGCAAAGTGTCATCATTATCTTCCTTTCATCTTTTGAAGAGAAAATCGTTAGTATTGTTTCTTGAAATTATTCAAATTTTTGCTTAGCATTCTTTTTGTCATTCACACATTAAGAAAGGAAAACAAATACATGCATGTGCATTTGCATTTAGACTTCTTATTGATTTTGATTTAGGACAATGCATCTAGTGTGTGCTCTCTACTCTATGTTGAAAGAATCTCATTTCTCTTTCCTTAATAGCTAGGATTTTCATTGCAAAAAGAAGATCGAATGATTGTTTATCATCTTAGATTGCATTTTAGGAATTATATATCTACATCACGCAGTGAACCTGAAAGGAAAACTTCTTAAGAAATATCAACTGTAAAATAAATTCAATGAACATAAAAACTCTTTGGAATCTAACGCACAACATTTAGAAGTCTATGCTAGAGAAGTATTCCGGCATCGTAAAGCCTAGTAACTATCACTTTCATCGTAGGTTGGGTGATTCCTCCTCTTTGAGATGAAAAGTGCCAGTACGGACTTGTGCTCCCATGTACTGGTGAGTATATATTGGGAGACAACAATAGGCTATATCCTTTATCCTTAGGAAGCCATGTCTGTCGCCCTATTGATCACAATGCACTGAACACAGCATTCAGGAAGATTGACTGTCGTACCGTAAAAAGTATTCTGCAGTTTTATGATTGGTTTGGTAATCCCTCTGTCTATATTTCCAGAGTATTCTCTTTCGTTCCTTTTCAGACTCCTTAAAGGAAAAGGTCCATCTGAGCACTTGTCACTTCAGGCTAATTAAAAATTGAAGGCGACTAGAGTCATCTTTTGTTTTTTCTCAACTCTTAAAAATTAAAACAGCAAGTTGTGTCAAAGCATCTAAAATTCATTAAAATTAGAATCAGTTTTCCCCTTTATCTTCAGTTGATCAAGTAATCCGCAATCGTGGAAGAAAGTCAATCGAAACCCCGTTGTTCGTGGAGACTTATGAGTCAACTGTCTTTGACTCAGGAAACGAAACTATTCTGGACAAAGTGAACTCGTTTAATCGGATCAAAGTCCCCTAGTTTGGTTGGAACAAGTGTTCCGACATCCTCAGAGACTCCGGTTCCTGCAACCATTTTTGGTATCCCTGCCTCTACAGAAGAAACTCCGCAGCCACAAGAGGACATTAGACCTGATCCTAGTGTAACGGTAAACACTTCTAGTCCTGAACTGGCTCCATCTACATCTGATTCAGAAGGTGTTATTCCCCAAACATCTGTCGTTGTAGAATCTATACCTTCTTCAGCAACAGAAATATTTTACGGACCTGACGGTCTACCTCTACCACCTGGTTTGATTGCTATAGAAGAGATTGTGGAGGATCTTTCATCCAGTGCTACATTGCATTTTGGAGCTGGGATCACCCTATATCTTTCTTCATCAGAAGTTAGTCTCCCTTCATCGCAAGTTCCTGTAGAATTTCTAGGAAATCTCTTGGATAGACTAGATATGTATGAACAACTGTCGACATCTAGGACTGTGTCATTTGACGCAACAGCAGCAAAACATCCGACTGCTACTCCGACAATGTTCGTCGATATACCATCTGTCCTAACTAGCTCTCAACCGCTAAATGGAGTCCATCCAGGGACTATTTCAACAGTATGGTCTGTTCCCATTTGTTCGTCCAGAATAATATCTGGAATATCTTATGTTGAGTCTCAAAAAATTGATCCTTCACAACAATATCAATTTGGGTAGTCCTGTCCCCAAAGGCCAATCGTTCCTTTGAGCACTGTATTACCACCATATGGGGGGCAGTATACCCTTTTATTGTTTCCTCCGGGAGAACAACCATATGGGAGTTCACAACGAAATTCGAGTCATGCTGGAATTACATCCAGCGGTTGGATACCAATACTGCCTCAACAACCAAGAGTTGTATAATCACTGCAACAAAGCCTACCTATGTCGAATATCCCCACTACACCGGCCATTGTGATAGTGTCGCAAGTGTTTGGTCAATTTAGTGATGTCTAAATTGCAACTTTTAAATGTCAACCCGGGGCTTGTAAGCTGATGAAGTGAGGTGTACTGTATTTACTTAGGAAACTATTTCTTAAGCTTTTGTCGTTTTTAACTTTTTAAGTTTGTTTTCAAGTTTATCTCTCCTAATGTGATGTGATGGAAATGAAATAAAGCGAGTGAAGTGTGTGAGATTGTGATGAGCTTTTTATAACTTGAAGGAAAGCTTGAACAACAACTGAAATGAAATCAACTTTTAAAGGAAAATAAAGTCATCAAATAAAAGACTAATGACATTGGCCCAATGCCTCTGCTGCTGCAAGGAAATGAAAATTAAATCTATGTCAGATAACAACTAAGCAATGTAAAACTAAAGTAAATCTACCTAAAAGAAATACTTAGTCACAAATACTTTAACTTCTTCTTAACCTCTTGCCTTTTAACCGAATGTATGTCATGTGATGAACAATTAAAAACAAGTCAAGCAATTTTGAGTTCTTGAACAACTAAACCAAGCTGTGCTAAGTGATATTTTGGTCCTTAATGAAGATATTCAATTATAAAGAAGGAACCATCAATAGATAAACAACTTGATGTCTAAAAACAAAAAGAAACTATGCAAATTAACTAAATGATAGTAAGGAAATAAAGGCTGCAAAACAAGAAAGGTCAGCAACATAGACAAGATGATCACAAGTGTCACTAGTTGTGCAAAAGAAAAGAAAGAAATTGTCCCGGGCACACCTAAGAAACCTGCATAACACACTGATCAGTCATGGAAAAGTGCAGAAATGTAAACAAGCAGAATTTGAAATGTATGTACAACTATCAAAACACAGCAACCAAAGGCATTATATACATAAAACAAAAGAAAGAAATGCAACAAATTAAAAGTATTGTACAGGCCTTTAGTAACAAGTACATAATAGCAGCTAACAACTAACTTATCCAGTGTTCAAAGATGCTTTATTTATAACTGAGGAAGGTGAACTAACTTAACGAAATCTAAGTAATTCAGACAGATGTGTAAAAACACGTAGTATTCCTACGTCCTCGGATTTAGGCAACGGTCGTCGTGGGCATTCAATCCGTTGTTGGATTTATGTTTCCCACCATCTTCATGACTAAGGACGATGCCACCTATTCTTCACGTGCTCTAAAAAAGAACACGCAGAGCCGTGCCACCACCAATGACCTCCGTTGACCGAAGTTGCCTCCTCATTGACCACAGGCTTTGATGACTGGTTTGGGTGATCTGCGGGGACACACACCATGTCCTTGGTTCCACGAACTTGCCCATGTGGCTCTTCTTCCCGGAGGACACCTGGAACATAGCATTTAATAAAACAGCTGTGGAATCCGGGGTTGGCTGCGGAAACCGAGATCAGCTGCGGAAAACCCTGTGTGAGCTGCAGAAACACAGCACCTTGAACCAAAATTCTAAACCAAACACAGTCATTAGCATAATTAGAAAACCATGTAAAAAGTCCTAAAATACAATGATTTGAGCAATTTGATGGAGGGAATGAGTGGCAAAATAAGGAAGTGAATAGGAAAAAGAGGCTGGGAGGATGTGTAAAGAAGTGTAGATTTGAGGCTCAACAAAAAGTACAAGCGTTTCCTGTTGTATGCCAACCTCAAGTTTCTCAGGTTGCAATACAACAACCTCTTGTCTCCATGACACAGCCACAATCACCGATTAGTGGCTCCCTAACTGAAGCGACCCAAGTTGAAACGAGTACTATTACCCCTCATCTTGGTCAAATAGCTAGTATTGGACAACAACAAATGGTTTCACAACCATGGCTGGTGCAATATCAACAACCGCAATTCGAACAAGTTTACCAAGGATCCGAGCAACAAATCTTTGCAAGTAATGGGCAGCCGTATATTCAAAACAATCAACATCAATCATTTCATAACTGTTATGCCCATCAACCTTACCAAAGTTATCAGCATCAAATGCACTATCCTGGTATGAAAATATCCACTGCTCAGGAGATCCCATCTTATCCTGGGTATGCTTCACCGAACCTGAATCAATAGTTGCCCTTCGTGGTGACTTTAGAGTTACCGGATCTAAATCGGGTAACAAATGATCCAATTGCTTATGCCTCTTGGTGGCTAGCGATTCCTCACAAACTTCCGTCAAATATTCCTAGATTTAATGGAAATATGGGTGAAGACCCATTGAATCATGTGATGACCTTTCATTTGTGGTGTTCATCCAACACTCTCAACAATGATTCGATTAGGCTTCGCCTTTTTCAGAGAACGTTAACTGGTCCGGCAGCAAAATGGTACATTGAATTGCCTAAAGCTTCATTTGATAACTTCAACACCTTTGCCACAACCCTTTTAACCCATTTTCAATTACCCATAAGGTATGAAACAGGAACAAATCTCCTTACCAATTTTAAGCAGACGACAGCCACTCATATATCTGATCATATTCATGAGTGGTGGCGTCGTCGTAGAATGGTAAAAACATATGTTCCTGATCAGCTGTTAGCTAAATGGTTTATTAAGTCATTGTTACCTTCTATAACAGAAGATGTGGCAGAGGGATGGGTCATCATTGAAGAGAAATTCATTGCTCGTACGCAATATCTAGACTTGATCTATACTCAGTCTGGTACGCTCTATGACAAAATCCCTGATGCTCCTAGACTGGAATTTTTCGTTCCTCCTCCTCCTAAATAAAACAAGGAATCTCATGTTGGTGATGGAGTGATAGGTATGACAAGCATGAAATCGGCAAAGGCTACATCTAAGAAAGACCGTAAGATTTCTGAACAAAATGCAAATGAAGAACTTCTCGCCTTGGAGGTAAACGCCATGTTGACTGAAAAAGGCAAAGAACCAAAGCAACCAGGAGGAAACAAGAAAAAGAAAGGGAAAAGGAAGAAATAAGAGGGGACGTCTCCTGAAAAATCTTCTACAAACCCTTATGGGCAAAGGAAACACCCTGCGGGGTGTCTGATATGTGATGAGGATCATTGGATGAGAGATTGTCCACATAAAGCTAAAGTTAAGAAACTCTTTAAGAGTTCAAAAACCTCAGCGTTATTGACTGATCCGTTTCCAAACCAGGGAACCAATCTAGTTGCTAGTGATAATGCTTCCCCATCCCAAGTACTTATGTTTTCCATTTTGAAATAGCGAAATCATGCTTTAATATCGACAAGGAATAAAGATTACGGGAATCCACAGTTATCGAACAACAAGGCTACTGATCAACCTAGTAGTTCAACAACAACCTCGACCGAAGTTGTGCCACCCATCATTCCTGAGCTAATGATAAAGCCGCTAAAGGGAGTAGTACACAAATCGACATTTAATCCTCATGCCAGAGTAGCACAAAATTATAATATAGTAGAGGACCTGGCCCATTCGTCGTTCGCTATGTCGACACTTGAGGTACTGCAAAATTGGCCCTCCCAAAAGGAGGCTCTATTATCACCAATAGGTGGGATAGACCCAGCAGATTCCAATCTTGTGGCCTTTAATCATGAAGGATATGAACCTTAGTTACCAGCTCAACTTTCTTTCCTAATTCAAGTGAAATCCCTCAACAAAATTGTTCATCGAACAATTATTGATGAGGGAGCATCTACATGTATTATGTCAATGAGTTGTTGGAAAAATTTGGGATCACCACCCTTTTCGCGATCGTCAATGACGTTGAAAGGATTTGATGGACGAAGATACACTCCTTGCAGGATTTTAAGTAACTTGCAAGTTGAACTGGGGGGCAAGAGAGTAGAAATTGATGTTGAAGTTATCGACGGAAACCTCGACTACAACATCCTACTGAGAAGGCCCTGGATATATGTTATGGCCACTGTTGTGTCGACATACTTCAGAAAGATTGCATTTCCCTTCCAAGGCAGAAGTACAATCATCGACCAACAAACATTTCTCCCCAACAGTTCACAAGTTACGGGAAGCTGATGATCCACGGAAGCTCTCAGTCGCTTCAAAATATTGGAGTAGGCCTACTAAAAGACCCGACATTGATGGGTACTTTTTCCCTACCACCTCTAAACAATCTAGTGGAAGTGGCCACAGTGGGAACCTGCAATATGGTGTCATCCATCTAGAAGATATCTGATCACGATGTTAGCATGGATCATCGCGAGGTTTTGCCTCCAAGCCCCATAGAAATATTGTAGCAATCAATGTTTTCGGCATGGGAGGCGAACCCAAATCAACGCTCATCAAGCATTTGGATAGATAGGTCTAAGGAATATGGTACCCCTTCAGATCCTTGGTTGCAAGTACATTCTACAACGAAGGAATTGTTCAGTCAATGATGATTGAGGGGGCACCATGGGAAGATTACCACCATCGTTCCCATATTCTAGATTGTAAGGAAGATAGTTCCAGTGACCTTGATCATCCCTCAGTTTTTGATTTTCTATCAAATAATGTAAATACGGTGGATTCTAAGTGAAACTTGTCTAATATTGAAGAGACTATTGCCATTAATATCTCGACCAAACCAAATGTTGTAGAGAATATTCATGTCGGCAAATATTGTTCTCCTTTAGAACAAGAAATATATTATGCTCTCTTTTACAAATTTAGAGATGTCTTTGCATGGTCATATGAAGAAATGCCAGGCATCGACTCAAGTATCATTGAACACAAAATTAAGATGTATCCAGATGTCAAACCAGTACGACAACGGCTCTGGCAGGTTCACCCCAAGAAAGCCACTGCCATCAAGGCAGAAGTTGAAAAACTTCTCCATGTTGGTCTCATTTACCTAGTTCCTCTAACCGAATGGGTATCAAATATTGTTCCTGTAATGAAAAAGCAAGGAATGATAAGAGTGTGCATCAATTATAGGGATGTAAATAAATCTTGTCCAAAGGAAAACTAACCTACACCCTTCATTGACCAAATAATTGATGAATGCACCAAATGTGAAATCTTTTCATTTATGGATGGATTTTCCGGGTATAATCAAATAAATATCCACCCACGGGACCAGTCGAAGATTGCATTTATTTATCCGTGGGGCACATTCGCATATTTCAAGCTACACTTTGGTTTAAAGAATGCAAGGGCAACCTTTCAGAGGGCAATGAATTATGCCTTCCATGACATCAAGAACATCGTTCAACCATATATCGATGATCTTCCGGCTCATTCGCGAAAGTGGATTGATCATCCGCAGCATTTGAGAGCGATATTTCTACATTGCCAACACTACAAGATAGAACTCAATCCACACAAATGTGTGTTTTGTGTCAGTTCTGGTCGTTTACTTGGCTTTGTGGTCTCGAAGAACGGATTTGTTTCAACCCATGTAAAGTTCAGGCAATCATTGATTTGCCTCCAACTTCAAATTTGCTTCAGATTCAGAAACTCCAAGGGAAAGAAAACTTTCTGAGGAGGTTCATTCCAAATTATGCCAGACATGCTAAAGGTTATACCCTTCTATTGAAAAGAGAAGTACCCTTCATCTGGGATCAGGTTGTGTAAGATTCCTTTGATGCTTTGAAGGAATCCCTAATAAAAGCATCATTAATGTATGCTCCTAATTATCAAAAAGACTATAACCTGTATCTGGTTGTAGCAGATACAACCATAGCGATGGTTTTAGTTCAAGAAGACAATGGAATTGAGCATCCTATTTTATTTAAGTTGAAACTTAAATGATACAGAAACTAAGTACTCCTATGTTGAAAAGCTAGCTCTCGCAGCTGTTCAAGCAATACAGAGATTTCGACACTATATCCTCTTTTGAAAAACTACCATTTGTCAAATTGCAACCCCATGACTTATATATTCTCGCAACAGTTACTAGGGGCGAGTATTCCAAATGGATAGAAATTTTGCAAGAGTTAAATCTAGAATTCGTAAAATCCAAATCAAAGAAAGCTCTGGTTTTCGTGGAGTTGCTATGCGATCTCCCATCATCGTCCAACGATTCAACATCCAATACAACAATCATGGATGTATCTTTGTTTCTGATATATTCAAGTGATCTGTGGTATGGAGATATAATCATCTATCTCCAGACCCAAACATATAGGTCTAATACCTCCCGTTTATAGTAGCGACGTACTCGATACCAAGAAAAAGACTACATGATCATCGGTGATACACTTTACCGTCGTGGTATCGATACAGTTCTACGGAGGTGCCTCACCCATGAGGAGGCCGAAAAGGTCATGAATGATTGTCATTCAAGCACATGTGGGGGCCATCAATCTGGTTACGCTACGGCTCAAAAGATTTTACGAGTAGGATACTTCTAGCCAACAATGTTCAAGGATTGCATAGCCGCAATCAGAAGTTGCCATGCTTACCAAATCTTCGATCGCAAAACCAAAATTTCACCCACACCTTTGCAGCCAGTAGTCAATGTTGGGGCATTCACCAAATGGGGCATAGATTGCATGACATGTAACCCCACCTCATTCGGTGGGTATGGGTATATCATAGTCGTAGTCGACTATTTTACAAAATGGGTCGAGGCGATGCCTACATTAAACAACAGTGGAGAAACGACGACTCTTTTCTTTTTCAATTATGTAGTCTCCAGATTCGGTGTTCCATACGCTATAGTTATAGATCATGGATCGCATTTTCGCAACCACATGATGGTTGAGTTGGCTACCAAATTAGGACTGTCCCACAACATCTCTACTCTGTATTATCTGCAAGCTAACGGACAAGTTGAGGCAATCAACAAAGTCCTAAAGTGCATGTTGTAGGGGATGATTAGAGTCCATAAATAGAGTTGGAACCTAATCATGTACTCAACTTTATGAGCATACCGGACATCAGTGAGGAATGCAACCGGGTTTACACCCTTTTAGCTGGTGTATGGCTTGGAAGCAATCTTACCAATTCAGTGCAAAATCTCATCCCTCAAGCTCGCTGTCGACCTTCTCCCTGGAACTTCAAAAGAAGAGGCTCGTTTCTTGGAACTAATCCAATTGGATGAAACCTGCCGTGATGTCGCCTTGGCTAACGAAGCCCATAAGAAACGAGTCAAGGCGCAGTTCGACAAGAATGTCAAACCCCGTGTCTTCTCAGAAGGTGACCTTGTCCTCCTTTACGACCAGGAGTCCAATAAGTTAGGAACAGGTAAGTTCAAGTCTTTATGGATGGGCCCCTATATTGTTAACAGGGTATTAGCAAAAGGAGCCTATGATTTAGTGGATTATGATGGGATTCCACTGGTGCAACCCCGCAACCGGTTGTACCTTAAGCATTACTATGCTTGACTCAGTGTAGTAACCCCTATGCTTTTGTTACATTTTTGTTTTCGCTAAGAGCAATTGTTTTTTTTTAGGTAATCCACTTTTGCATTTGTTACAGATGTCAAACCCATTGGAATCATTTGTTGGATATGCCGACGAAGCAAGCCATAGTTTGCGGAACCTATCTTCTACGGCCTAGGCCATCTTTGATCCAAGAGGCAAGTTAGTAAGTTTTAGAGGGGTATGTATTGGCCGATCAAGGAGCAACATCGTTGAATACAGCGCATTGATAGAGATCCTCTTTGATGCCATCGCACATGGCATACGCCGACTTGTTGTCAGGCTATACTCACAGTTCATCATTCTACAGCTTACCAGTATCTATTTTGTACGGAATCCAACTATCTATCGCATGTTCCTAAGGGTCAAGATTTTGGAAAGATAGTTCGATTCAATCCAATATCGGCATATTTCCAAAAACTTAAACACATTAATAGATTCATTAGCAAATTATGTGTTAGATAGACATTTGCGACATTTATAAAAGAAAAGCATTTCATCAATATTTGGATCAAGATCATGTAACTTAACCAAAATGAAGCTCCAAAAATCAAAAATATATATATAACTGTTTATGGCTTACACATAGTGTTCTATGTCCGAGACAAAACTAGTCAAATGACCCAAAAACTAAAAATACTAGGGGGCACCCTAGTCTAATGGTGTTGGTGATAACAAGTCATCGCCTGTGCAATCATGCGTAAAAGCCTAGTCCATCAATGTTGCACGCCAGAAGTATGTCGCTATAATCTCAGAGGTAGCTCGTCAGTCCTCACATCCAAGATACCGAGAGTGAGGCCTTCGATCTGACCCTGCAATTCTGCAAGAGTCTCGGCCACATCCAAGTCACGAAGGATAGCCCTCCCTACAGCCTCTCATACTGGAACGGCAGTTGGTGCTCTCATGGACACTATTGGTCGCACTGGTCCGATATCTACATGAGCACATGAGTTTTGATTATTCTTGGTAAAAGGAAGCACAGGAACACTATAAAAGCAATAAACAAGGATATGGTCAGAAATTTTGCCTATAGCACTCCACTGCTCACCAACCGGCAGCACCAAATTTGGGTCACCCCGGAAATCCATACTAGCGTATGGACACTAGTCATAAACCATCTCCTGATAGTTGAACCACTCGAAGAAGGCATCAGAGAAATAAAATTGTTGTTGACCAGCATGTCGGGCCATAACGTCAACCCATCTCTGCATCAGTGGCTCAATCGGTAGCGGAAAACCAAGTGAAATGTATTATGGCTACATCAGTGGGATCTTCTCCAAGGCGAAAGCAATCAAAATGGAACCCTAGCCAAAGTTCTTAGATCACCCATTTTTCATCTTGGTGAGCTATTCTTTTATCACCGAAAGTACTGCATCACACTAGTTGAACACCTTCGGTTCAAGGCATTCTAAGGCCTCTCCATATAGGACCTATTAGCCAAGTGAAGAGTGCATTACCAGCTAGTCTAGCAAAGGTGAACAAGATGGTCCTCAAAGACCGGTCAGTGACATCTCAGATGTTGATCTTACCATCCCTACTCGGCTGAGATCCTTCTCTACAGTATCGGTGAATATAATCCCTCACAGATTCGCCCCCACGGACAGAACCTGATATTGAGAGAGGGGCACCACGCCTTGATAAACCGATCAAAAAATAGATTTCCACGATGGTCAAGGGGATGGATTTGCCTCTGATCTGGAACACCTAGTTGGTAGGATCCCATGCATCAAGGAAATATTGCAACAAGTTGATTTATTGCCTCATGCTAGAGATGCGGAAGAACTTGAGCAAACCATAATTCCGCAATGCAATTACTGTACCCGGATCATGTAAAGAAACCATGTCCTCTTCTTGATGCTTGCATTTTCGCCATGTAACAACCATTTTGCTCTGATGAATCTCTTAAAATAAACAAGAAAAGAGTCACGATCGTGATTTGGCAAAAAACAGGAAAAATTTCTATGAAAAAATAGTGCATAAAGTTCCCTCCTTGCACCCATCGCACCCTAGCTATCAGGGAAAATTTTAAGAACCCCCCCTAAATTTACATGTATAATAAATCGACAAATCTCCATGGTATATAGGAAAAATGGAAGGTGATTTTATCAATAATATGATATGTATATATAATTTTTTGGCGGCGGATCTCTCACCAGGCATGGCGAATATTTTACTCAATTATAAAATCTTGTGTTTATTGAATACACAAATGAAATCATTGCATTTCTTTAAAATATCTTTTGAAATAAAAATTACCGAAATTACATATCGATAATCTAGTGGGTGTAAGATAAAATTCACCCGTGCCATTCACAAAAAGCATGAGAAAAAACCTAATACTATATATAAAACCAAGAAAAATTCAAATTCATCACTTCTATGTTCCTGTTTGCAATTAGAAAAATTACCCAAATTACAATCTATTTACTCCACTTCTAGGGACCTCATAACCACACTGCGAATACACAAGTATGTTCCCGTTTGCAATTATAAAAATTACCCAAATTACAATCTGTTTACTCCAGCGTATGTTGGAAAGTTATAGAAGGATGACTAGTGCAATCAATCCATTCCCTTTAGCCCTGGATTTGTTTCAATTTAAAACAGAAGTATAGAAATATACTTGTCCAATGTCTATGCTTTAACCATTCACCTTAAGATGTTTTTACAATATAATTTCCTAAGTCTATTTAATACCTTCATTATCATAAAAACCAACACATATCCATCTTAACTCCACATCTACCACTCCTAGGGGGATGAAATCTATTTATCCCTCTGAGCACTTGGTAGACCCAGAATTAAGATGGATCTAAGATAGAATTTCCCCTTTAAATAGTCTATGCTCACATGAATACCATGGGTCAATACCATGGGTTATCATAAACCTGGAGCTTAAAATTTACTATTAGTAATTAATAAAA